>JAZGTK010003964.1:0-25753 GCA_036877625.1 Ambastaia sidthimunki
AAATATGTTACTGTCACTTTAAGATGGCTCCCTGAGAAACATGATCTTCTCTAATCAGCATTTGCCTCTGTGAAATCTAACATGGGCTTGCTGACTCCTCGTTTCTGTTTAGCATAAGCAGAATCTGATGACCTTTGACCTATTTGTAGACCTCACCCCCTCACATCACCATAAAACCAGGCTTGCTGTGCATAGATTCCTCACTTGGCCATTGATCATTAAGCAGATCAAAGGGGTTAGTAAAAAAATCAGCCATGACACACACTAGTCCGTAAGATGATCGGTAGAACAATCCCAGTCTTTTTGAAAACCTATACACAGTAGTGTATTACCAAATAAATAGCATTATAGTATAGCAAAAATACAATATACTCTCCTTAGGAAGGTGTGATGTCTGTCATTTGTGTGTTGTGTGTGTGTGTAGATGTATATATAGTGCTCACCTTTCACCTTTCATCATTCACCACTCACTGTGTCTCCACGTAGCTTCAGTATGTGTTTCGACTAGCTCATGTGTGTCCCAGTTCGTGGTGGACTGCAGCAGAAATGTGACATATTCAGAGCCGACCAGACTCATGTTCAGTCTCTTCAATAATTCAGTGCCATTGTCGTAAAGCTCTTACTTAAAGGCGTCTTCCATCAGTGTCATTTTGTTGGCTTATATGTTGTGATCCTGGTTTGTATCATCTGCTTAGACAAATGTTTTATGATCAACAGTAAATTTGACAGGCCAGTGCAGATCACTGGACCAGATCCAGATGGTCTTTACATGAAAGCTCATTAAGTGAACGCATCTAAAACACTGAATATTTGATCAAAAATATGCATAAAAGATAATAACCAAGTGCATTGCTTACACTTAAACTAATATGAATTAGAATAAACTAAATAGTATGGATGTTCTATTATAGATTATTACAGGTCAGCAATAATGGGTGTTATCAATATCTGCACAAAAGAGCTGTTAATTACACTTCTCCTTTTTGCCTGAATAAGATATGTTAAAGAAGTTGTGATAATACTGGTTTTAACACAAGTATTTCAGTTTCAGAGTGTGATATGATTCCACTGATATCAGCATATTTACAATCAGAAAAGTGGTTTGGTTAACATTTATGTTTGGACATTCAAATACTGAGTTAAAAACAAGTTACATGCCTACTGACAAGGATTTTACCAACACATAAATGAAACATCATTTTACCACAAGACAAACATGCTACACAACGGTTCTGTTATCTTCTTACACTTTTCTCCAAAGCTGTTATGTAAAAACTGGCTATAAAATAACAACCTTGTCTGGTTGATGTGTCTATACTTGCAAGCAGAAACGAATGAAAAAGTTAAGTTGGGTGTGAACCTTATAAGCTGAATTACAGTTGATACATTACAATACAGTTTAGCTGTTGTGTAATAGCTGGGTCTGTGTCTATACTTACAACTAAGCATACAGAGGAGTTGTGCGTGAACCTTCTAAATTGTATTAATTACAATGGCTGTTTTGCATAAGTAGGAGTTTAGTTGTGTTAGTGGAGGTAATAGTTGAGTTGTGTTTGAAGGTATAATTTGTGGTGATATCTTCACCATCTGCTTTTGCAATGCTGGTTTGACCCCCCTCCACTGGCAGGAAATGGCATCCCCCACTGATGATGTGGCACTTTGAGTCATAAATTTAATAGCCTGACCCCCCTTGTTTTTCTCCACTCCTCGTTTTCCATCCCTTCATAACCCCCTTTCTTTCTCTCAGGATTACTGGGCTTATTCCTTCAATCATTTATCCCACTAACACTCTGTGTATAGCTGGGGTTTGTTACGAACAAGCCCACAATGGATGGGTTGATATAAGCCCCGCCCCATCACCAGTATACTGTGATGTGACAGTGCAATACTCTCTTTGTGATGGTGACAGGTGAAGAGAATTGATGAGATGAAGCCAGCGATTTCCTGCCATTTAAAGACTTGCTCCATATGTCCGTTGATTTATGGTCTGCTTCGTGATCATCTGTTTTATAAATTAGGTTATTATAACGAAGTTAAACTATCACAGAAGCGGGTTGGGAACAGATTTGGAAACTAGATAGCAATTAGATGAGTAGCGTTCCTTTCTGAAGGAGCTTGTAAATGATTAAATACTTATGAAGAAAACACATTGAAATACAGAGACAGTTGCACATGCAAATAAAAGTTGAATCAATTTAATATGCTTATTTTAATGTAGAAATGTAAAATTATGTTAAATTTAATTTGTTAAATTAATTTAAGGTATTATTGGTGAACAAATTAGACTTGGAATTTTGTAGGGGGTGTCTTTGATTTGCTATGATCTCTGTTGAGCAATAGAAGTTTTTAGTCTGAATGTGTAGACAGTCGTGTGCCTAGTCATATTTTACTCTACTAGACTAGCATTAATGTCAGCATTATTGTATGAATGCAGCGCTTACTATGGACACACACACACATGCATTACCACCAGCCACGCAGACACATTTCACCCACTTACAAGGTCTGCTAAACTAAACAAGACATGACCTGAGGTTATACACTGTAGCCTACCAGAAAAATATGTCTGTTAGACCTGACAATACAAACAATATGCTTTGCGTAAACCGAAATGAAACTCCAAATCCTTTAAACCAAACAAACAGGTTATTAGGAGGTTAGACATTTCATAGTTGGGTTGGTTTGTTAACTATTTGTAGTATCTACATGTAATACTAATACCTTTAGTGCAAATAATATTTGGATAATGGTAGAGTTCAGCCACAGTTTTTAAAGGCAAAACTAAAGTCTGGATGTTTGTTATAGTGTTTTGTTTTTTGTGTTTATGTAATATGGTCTGCTTGAGAATTTGGTTAATAAAGGCAGCTCTGTGTGGTATGGAAGCCATCTTGAGCCTGGCTGTCAAAGACCATAAAAGGTTAGCTCACACAGAAGCTGGACTGTTGTTATGATATAGCCCTGTGGTTTCCAACCTTTTGTCCTTGAAGCCCCCCTCCCAAACATAGTCATATGATAATGTTAAATTGATATTCAGTACAATTCATAGATACATTTGAACTTCAATTAAAAACTTTTTTGTTGAATTATTATTATTCAGTGTCATTATTTGTTTTTATTAATCAAACAATTTATAGTAATATGTAAATAGTTTATATAAAATTATTTTATGCCTTTTAATTTTGTAGGATATTGGTAATATCATTTTTTCTTATATTTGTTTTCATGGTACAATTTTGCCTTGCCCTTTTTGTATTGCAATTTTAAGGGGCTTGTTTTGAGAATAATATAAAAAGCCGGCGCTGAGCTTTTCATATTCGTCACACCTCTTTTGGCCGGTGTGCACACTTGCATTTTTTGCATTGTAAAATGTGATCGACAAGCTGAGAATCATCAGAGGAAGTAAGTATCAGCTGGTTCTGATCAGTGGACGATCATTTGGAGCATTCCTAGAAACTACTTATGAAAAGATTTTTGCATCCATATTTGCATCTATATCAAAGCCTATGAGCTTCCGTGCCCGGACCCCCGGTTGGGAACCACTGATACAGCTCATTATCTCCAATGCAGACAGACACACATACACACAGCTGTGGGAAACACCAGCCCCTTTTGGCACATTTGTACATACACAAAACACACACACCTTTTACTCCCCCTGTGTCACACACATACACACACCTACACAATCCTTATAGCACAGAGTTGTCAACATGAACTCATCCATCAACTTCCTCCATTTTTGTCTGCAAATATTGGCTTCAATCCAAGTTCACTACACTGGGTGAAAGTGATAGAAACTGCTGGTGGTCTCATGTAGTAAATGCAAAAGTTACTAGTGATGCTGCTACTTGTTGGTACTTGTATAAAGTCAATATCACCATCTCAGTGCTTGGTATCAACATCATGTAATTTCCTAGAATACGTGGGCAAATAAAGATGGCATTTCAACTGAATTTAAAGATTTACATATCTAGCTCCTCCCCTCTGTTCACTAGGTAAATCAGAGCGTGTATCACAAAGGCTAAAACAGCCACCTCTGAGAGCCTTATTCTGGCTAAACCAAGCATCTTTGATTACTTTTTGCACTACAGCACCAGGGAACCTAATTCACTGTTCTTGTTCCTTTTTGATGCAGTTTCCATTGTGACTGGGGACTGAAAAAGCAAGTGACTTGCAAGAGACGCAATAAAAAAGTGATGCTTTTCATAAAACACAACAATGCAGTTACATTTACTAGCACTGAGATGTTTGTAGCCTCAAAGCCTCAAAATGTTAATTATTTGATGTTGACCTGTGACACCAAGCTATCATTATAGCACTACCACCAATATCACCAATATATCACTATCACTAATATCATTATAGAACTATTAACTATTCCATCACAGTACAAAAAATACTAAAATACTAGCATGAACTTTACATATAGTAAGTTGGTATTGAGAGTTGGTTCGTGTTAGCTCCTGTTGGAGATCTAATCCACTGAGAATCATCTATCATCTCCTTTTCTGAGTCATTATGCAGAGACTTCTTGATCTTTTGGACATGTACCTAAGAGTCTGGATTTAAATTGAGGTTCTTGGTTTTACTGCCTGGTCATGTTGCTTTGCATTATTTATTTGTATAGAGAGAACAGTTTCCAACTGCCTCACATTGGTCACCTATGATTTATTCACGCAGCTTCATATTGGTTTAAAAGCGGATATGTGCATTTCCATCTGCAGGGTTTGAGTTATACTACCATGTTGATTAACTGTTCATGGACCCAAGAGTATTAGTGCCATATGCTGTTCAGGAAGGGAAAAACTAATGACTATTCCAGTCTACTACCGTTGTTAGAATGCTGAATTAAGAAATCAGTTCCTGTTAATAACCTGAAGATTATTAAGAGATATTGTCTCAATATTAGATTTCAAGATTGCAGTGTCTTTTCAACAGTGAAATGTTTACATGTTTATTTAAAATGTTTATTAAAATATGAAGTAGTTGTTTTCATGTCCCACTTCAATCATAGTTATAAGACCCAGATCTGCTTCTCATCATATAGCACAGCTGATGAGTCAATGATTTTGATGTTCCTGCAAGTCAAATCTCAAGCATCATATTCTTTAGAATATACTATATATACTATATACTATATATAAAAACTAAACATTTAAAATTCTGTCATCTATCTAGCTTTCGATCTATCTATCTATATATTAGTGTGTGTGTGTGTGTATAAATAAATTGTATGTATATATGTGTATAAATAAATTGTAAACATTTGTGAGAGCAACATTCTCTACATAGTACATCTGTACAAACACAATTAAGTTTATATAATAGATATGCTCGAGCGACTTGCCTCATAGGGTAGAGGAACTTGCCTCATATGCAGTAGCCTCATTGAACTGACCTGTTCCATCATAGTGACAGTTCTATCATATCTTGCCCAAAACTCTCTCACACTGGCCCTGGGCCATCGGGCCATCTTTAATGCTGAGCCCTGACTCATGTAGTACAACTCCTTATCGATTGGGCCGTAAGTACCATGAACCAGAGTAGTGAGATAACTGTAATTCTGAGCTTCTTGTTATTTCAGGCTGTTATCTTAGTCGGTCCTCTTCAATAGTGTTATGTTTGCTCAGCTTCTCCAAAAGCAGCTGCAGCTGCCGGCGTATGAAGGAGCCGTCCATCATAAAGGGGGAAATAAAGCAGGCTCATGTGCCGAGAGTCTCTGTCATCCCCCCTCCCACCCTCGAATCCCACTCTTTTTCCAAGGTCTGCGTCACACAACACTTTCTCTGACCTCTTCCCGCACTGTTTGTTCACACGCGTGGCCCTGCTGACTTTTCTGGCAGGGTTTAGTTGGCCTGGCTCCAGCTGGCTTACGGCACTGTAGTAACACGCAGACAATCTCTTACAGATGTCTGGAGACACGCCACAACATTCACACTGTAGAAACAAGGTACGTAAGAAAGGAGAGGAAACAAACGGAGCGGCGTGAGCCAGACGCACAGCTGATATTTTATCCGTGTAGCCAGAGAGCCCATTCATCCATTGAGTGTGTGTGTGTGTGTGTGTACTGTATGTGTGTGGGAGACAGGAAATTTCCTTTCTAGTCTGTGTTATCAAATCCTCTTATGCTTATAGCAAACACAGCTGTAAAAGTCTGTTAGGGAACAAATTTGCAGGTTTGTTTGCCTTGTTCATTACTGTAGATGGTTAAGATGAAGTTACATGGTTAAATTGCATTTACACAACTCATTTTACTTGTTGCGCAGGTACACTATTTTACTGTAATGTGACATATTTAAGCATAAACCGGACCGGATATTCAGTTATTTAAACATGATTTTATGTTGATTGAGTTGATTGAATCTGAAAAAGTGTAACTACCCAACAAAATTGTTTGCTAAAACAATAACTAAATAGTTATTTGTCTATTGGTTAACATTTTCCAATAGCCTGCATGTCAAAAAAAGAGAGGAAGAACAAGTTAATAAATTTTGACTAAATATTACAAAAACATAAGAAAACTAATTTTACATAACATGCACTTATCGTTCACAATATCACCAATAATGTGTAGTCAGAAAGTAAATAGCATCAGTTTTTATGTGATGTTGACTTTTAACTTGATATGCCTTTCATTATCCCTTCATTTGTCATTTCATTCAGTATATTTTCTAATTCTTTATTCCTGTCTGTTCATGCCCTTTTTCCTACTTTTTATTGTTTATGAAATCTTTAAGTCTTCATTTCATCTTTCATCCTTTCCTGATCCTGTGTAGCTGCTTAGCACAGAGGAAAGGGTGCAGGCTGACAGATTGAAGGTCCGCACGGAGGTCAGAGGGGTTAAATTGAACAAATCTGCCCATTGACGTCCTGTCTCCTCCACCCTCCACTAATATCATTATTCCCGGGTGTCAGGGGGTGAGCGGCCATGTCGCTAAGGCTGACAGCACAGAGGCGAGGGCAGCCACTTACCACAGTAGACCTCCCACCATGGCAGGTTCCTTTTGTCGAAAGACCTGTCAGCAGAGACAGAAAAAGGAAAACATTGAGTCTTCGGTGTTCATCTGAGTAAATACTTGCAGAGACACACGGGGGCTGGAGGGTTATGGATTGCTGCTCTTTGTCTTCAAGAGAGTGAAGAGAGGCGATATAAGGCGTGGCTTGCAAATGTTTTTGTCATCGTTTCAAACTTCACATTTCAGTTTTCTTAAAAAGCTGTGAAATGCTTGGACTTTCCCTTTGACTTTTTCTTGACTAGTGTATTATTTTCAGTTTATAGTGAAACCACCCAAGCAAAAGATCATGCATTAATCCAAAAACATACCAGCAAAGTAGCTTTGCATAAAAGTAGCTCAAAAACTAATTTATAGCAGTTATCATGAGTACCCAATGTCAAGTATTTTAGAAAAATATTCTTTAATAATTTGTTGATGTTTTATTTGTGCTACATTTTAAAATTAGGTTATATTATAAAATTTAACTTCTACATTTGTGTTTGTTATGGATGTTTGAAATGTGGTTAATTATATCTTAGTTTGTTGGAATTTAAACGATAAACTTGTGTGTGAGCCGGAACTGACGAGTCACGTCAGTTTTTTTTCCAGATTTGCTTTGGTGTTTTGTGATTTGTTTGCATGCCTGTCAGTTTGCATTCCTGCTTCACATATTTGTTTGTCTGCTTTTGGATTTGGGTGAGTTTTCTGATATGTTTGCATACTTCTAAGACATCAGGCACTATACTAGTAAAAACTGGATTTTCAGTAAAGGATGTGGCGTGGAAAAGCACTGCACATTTTCTTAATTATGGCTTTGACATTTATTGGATTTACACACAAATTTTAAGGCCCCAACTGCACAGGTCTTAAAGTCACTCCTGAGGCCCTTACATGGGATGGTGTGGGTTTATACTCTAATTCTATACAAGACTAGCAGGATTTATTTTTATGTTGTGTCATGCTTAGCTCTTTACAACATACTTGATCAATAATAAAATCTTTCCAGGCATTATTATATTACTTTCATTTTTATTTTAATATATGCAGGGAGCAATCAGCTTATTAGCCTCCTTAATCACATTTTCCTATAGTGAACACCACTTGTGTGTGAATTGTGTGGTCTATATTTGTATTCCTGAGTCTTTTGGCCGTAGCAGAGAAGGTTTGGTTGGCAGTAGCAGAAGCTGTGGGCTGATGACAGCATCTAAACCACAGGGTAATACCTAAGAAAAGTGAGCTTCTTTAACCTTTACATGCCAGAAGTTTCAGTGTCAGGCCCTCAATGGGATGCAGTTAAATGACCATTCAATTTGTTGTTCTACCCTTGCTGTACTCTAACCTGCATTGCCCTGCCAACTTTTGTGTTACAAATGAACCGGTAACTCACCTTTTGCGATGGTGGAGCATCAAAGACCAAGACCTAATTATCTGGTCTCCATCTCCAGGCCTTTCAGTGTTCTTCTGGGTGAGGGGAGGCCTCCCATTCCTTTCCTGTCTTTTATTGTGTTCTAATAAGGAGCTGTGAGAGCGTGTTCAAACAAGCAGCCTCCTGAGCCAGATAGAGAAAACTTGAGTGTTTCTGGATTTTGAGTGGAACCTTTAAATTGTTTTGATGGTGTTTGGGTATCTCTAAAAACTTCAGAAAGCTTTTCCTGATGTGTCAAGTAATTATAATGTTTGATAGGTAGTATTAATTTCTAAACCCGGGACCTCACAATCTCCCGTTGTTTTTTGTATTTTATCTATGTAGAGGTACTTTTACAAGATCCAGATGTAGTTTTTTAATCTTGGCGTCTATAGAAGGTCAGAGTGCATGGTATTTTTGCAGGCAACATTATATGTCTTCATTAAATAAAACTCAGAAAATGCTTAGAAGAACAAAATTGCTTGTACCTTTACCAATTAACATTTCAACCGTAAACATCAAAGCTGTGAAATAAAGACCAATGGTTTGATCAAATTTCTTCTTTCACCCTTTCAAAAAAAACACACCCCCATACGCAAACACAACTCCCACCCCCACACCTCCAGACTAGACACCTCCTCACTGCTAAGTTAAGAATTCACTGAGAAGCAATCAAGCATGTGGGGCATGTTTATGGTTCTAGCAGGCAACATTTGACTTGCCTGCATGTGGGTGTGGCTCTTGGAGGAATGGGAAAACTGACCAAATCATGGATTGGGATTGTTGCTATGGTGTTTTACAGCCATGCAATTAGCCATGGTCACATCCTGTAGCCTCAATTTGCATTCAATATTTGCAGTAGTTCCCGCTCAGTGTTGATCTTTAATGCCATATAGAAAGGTTGTTTCTCATTGTTTCCTGCATCTGGGTAACTGCCTTTCTAAACTTCTGTATTATGTACACACAGAGCTTAGTCTCCATTGAGAAGCCCATCAAATTATGCGTTTCATGATAACGTCTATCGTTATGAAAGCAGGGTGTTTTGATGAAGGAACTACACTAGTAGCTCATTGTACCTCTAGCTAACGTGGCTAACATAGACCTATAGACTCAAGTAAATTACTGTTGCTCACATTCCAGCGCTGACAGACGGATATTGACTGGTTTCCATCGTCTGCACAGCCACAGAACGAATTATCTGGGCTTGCTGATAAGGAATTCGTATGTCCAGCTTTCCTGTGTAGACATGAATGGTAAATAGTTTAGAAGCACAGAGCACTGATCATAAACTGCAATGTTAAACATTCCCAGCCATAGAAATGAGTACACTTTGAGTTCCTTCAAAGGAATTATATTGGAATTATGGGAATTATTATTTTAATCATATTCTTTAGTGCATTAAACRTTCAATAAAAACAATGATGTGTAATAAGGTGAAACAGCTAAACTTTACGAAATCGTTTATCAGTTTAGCTTCACTGAATGTTCTACATCTAACATATTATTTGGTGTCTGATGTTAGAAATGTTAATGCATTTGTTTACATGTTAAATTATATGGTTAA
Organism: Ambastaia sidthimunki; assembly: GCA_036877625.1. Classification (NCBI taxonomy): domain Eukaryota; kingdom Metazoa; phylum Chordata; class Actinopteri; order Cypriniformes; family Botiidae; genus Ambastaia; species Ambastaia sidthimunki. The sequence continues at coordinate 9,965 of JAZGTK010003964.1, forward strand.
ATGTTAAATGATTAGGTTATACACATGATAAAGCATGATGAATATGCACAATGTAAGTTAAGAAGTTTAAATTCTTCACAGAAGATTGAATTTGTATATGCGTGCAAAAGTTTATACTGTAAATGCTTTTTAAATGTTAAAATGTTTTTTTTACTTGTTTGTGTAGTGCTATTCTACTTTAGCCAGCTGTGGTTATCTTCAATTTGTAACCAGCTGTGGTTATCTTTCAATAACATTATTTTAAAGTATGTCTGAAGTCTAATTTATTTTCAGTATTAAAAGACTTGTGAGCTTGATTGTTGGATGATAGTGTTTAATAACACATTGCGTCAACACTATTCTTATTCTTCATTATTGTCATTTAACTTTATTTCCTATATATAAACGCAGCTCATGTCAAGGGAAATGAAATTTAATATGTATGTTAAGGTCATACAGAGTTCTTTTCAGATAAAATTGTTAGGCAGCAGGCTTAGACAAAAACACCTGTTTCTTATCAGGTAATGATGTAAGGCTTTCCTGAGAACAGAATGTATCATGAGAACTGATCCTGATGTTTTATAATGACGCGTATCTCAATTTAGCCATTATGAAATTCAAACATCTGTCACTGAAATGCACAACACCTCGAGCTTTACTGTCATTAATACTCGGGTCACAGCACAGATGCAGTGCTCTGAGACTTACTACACATTCACTGTACAAACTATTTTACTCTAGACCTAATGAATCATAAAGTTTATAGGTTTATAGAGGGTTTTTTAACTGGGCAGCTTACAGTAACAATACTTATGCTCTAGTAAAATTATTATGTACTATTATACACAAAAATAGTAATAGTTTATGAGTTTTATTCTATGATCCAAGAATGGCATTTACATAAACTTCAAATGCAATATCCTTTTAAATAATCAAATAATGTAAATTTTACTTTCACTATTACCATTGTTTATTTATATACCTTTTCCCAGTTGTATAAAACACTTTGAGCTACTGTTTTGTATGAAATTTGTAGTTAGTTGTAGTTAAATTTAAAAAATTAATTTTAATTAAATTAAAAATGGTTTATTATTAATTTTATTACAGATAATCTCTGTATTCAAATAATCTCAATTCTTCTGAAGCCAATCCCTTATATTTTTGTTTGGCATTGAAATAAGAAAAAGTGACCTTCTATTTGTTATTCAAAGACCTGATTCACAAAGCAAGAAGACCTAATTGTTGTATTAGGCCAATAGTACCAAATGAAAGCCATTCTGCTTGTTTTGTATATTTCCATTAAAATGCGTAACATGATGAAAGTCTTCTTAATTTTGCTCAGCCAGGGTTAATATTTGAGTATAAATTATGGCTGAGGTCACTGTGCACTTCAGATAACGATATGCAGTGTTTTTGTTTTTTAATGTTTAATGGTCTGTATGAAGCACATGAATGAATATTTTATCACTGAACATTAAACCAGCCTCTGGATTTAAGAGTTAAAACATTAGACAAGTTATAGCAGAATCTGGGCATGAAATGACCTCACACAATGGGCTGTTGACTTTTATACTGAATTGAAGAGGATGAAAGATTTTTTAAATGGAAACTTTAACCCAATAGAGCTCCACTGCATGTGAATCTAAAAGAATAAATGTGTGTGTAAACTGAATAAATATTCTGTCTAATTCTGGCCTTGAAGCCACACACACATATATGTACAGCTGGTGGAAGGCTTTGCTGTCTACAGTCATTGGGTTTAAGTAGCAGTGAATTATCTTTGATGGTCTGGGCTGTCATTAGTATAAACTTCATTTAAACATTAGTGAAGCAGGACACACTCTTAACATTTACTCTGGGGACAGGTTTGTGTTCACATTTATGCTGAATGATGTATGTGGGTGATGTTGTTTATGGATTTACATTATTGAGTATGGAGTTATTGTATCCAGTAGTTTTAAAGACAATCATTACAAAAAGGAATATAGCAGAGGGCTATATGTTTTTTTTTCCAACAAATAGACTGTGAAAGAATATAAAGAAAAAAATATATTTTTGTAATGTTTTTCTCACAATGTCTAACAGGGTTGTGTTTGACAATGAGTTTAGATGACAAAAATTTAGATTAATGAGATTTACTTTTTTTCCCTCCTTCAAGAGTCAAATTATGTCATTTCCTGTGTGTTATAATGGAATATATGGAATGTTGTGTTTTAATAGGAGAAAAATCATATGTTAACATGGCCGTGTGCTAAATGTGGAACATTAGATAATATGTTGATAATTTAAAGGAGATAACTATTAACATAGTATTTTTACTTTGTGCAATGAATTAAAGATCAGTTCAGCAGACTATGTCAAAATGGCATTATTTTATGATTTCATTCTTTAGATATAATGGAGAACGTCAAGACCTTTAAGGTGTGATGGGTCAAAATCACCATAAGCCGTAAGTGATTATGAAATCAGCGTGCTGGGTGTGTATGGTGACAGAAAAGTTGTTTCAGATATGCAGCAGGTTATTTTTTTGTGATTCACTAGTGTTTCGGTTAGTTCTGCTCAAAACGTTTTTTGTTTTTGCTCATTAAACATAAGCAACTGCATTCTGTCAGAGTTCTGCAAGCAGGGGCCCAAAGCAGGGCCTCGCAGGCCATTGAACATTGTCTTCATTGGGGCTCTGTCCCTGAAGTATTTATACTATAAAAGGGGCCCAGTTGAAGTGTTACAGAGTTGAAATCTCCTACGTCTGCTCTGTTAGTCGTTTCATATAGACATATGAAGTGCTACGTTTTTGGGGGTGGGGGGAGGGTGGTTTCTGGACTGCATGGTACAGATGTTCTCATGGTTGTTTGTATGTTGGCTTCATAACATTATTTTAGCCTTTTTTATTAGTACTGTAGAATTGCAACAGTACAAATGATGTAGTTGAACCAGAAGTTTAAGACCAAATATATGTATATACAAATTATTACAATATAAACAATACAAAATTTATCTTGATGCATTATTCTTTGCACTTAAAATGTCCCCACAGCTTAAAGACAAAAAAGTTTTGCTTTACTTTTTGAGAAGAACACCTGCCATGTGTCATGTTATCAAAAATTGTCTATCTGTTAACACCTTTTGTAAGAAAAATGCCAATTTGGTCATAACTTCTGCACCCTTATCAAGTCAGCCATGTGATGTACCCATAGCTGCAATGACACTTACTTGCCCACTTCTTCATTTTGCAACGGTTATTTATAATTGCCGTTATCATGGTTTCACATGACTGGAATGCTTGTCAACATAAATGTTGAAAAACATATCACAGTGGTTTCTCACTTAATCTTCTCAGTTGCTACGTAAGGACACTGAGTAATCAAAAGAGGAGACCACAGAATTGTAGTGTTTTTTCTCTCAGGCAGGACTTCGGAATAATCTTCTAATTTAATTTGCAACATAAGCAAATGTTCTTTGCGTACGTGATTTGCTGCCCGTCCATTCTGTCCACTTGGACTGAGAATAAAGCAAAAATACAATTGTGTACTTTTGTTGAGTCTGGTAACAAAGAGCCTTTTATAAAGCAGGAAGAGTTTTTGCATTAACGCAGGTTTTGTCAATATCTTTTATATTTTTTGAAAGGTTCCGAGATTTTAAAAAGTTTGTACAATCCAGAAAGATCTCTAATGTGAGGTCATGAGCGTGTTTTAACATCCTCTGTGTTCTTGGAAAGCCATTAACACTAACTATGCATTTTCCGCACATGTCCAGACATCACATGCTTTTCATTTAGCGTTAACTTTATTCTTTTGTCCCAACACATTCATTCAGGACAGGAAGCGTTTCAGGGGGGAAACAGAATTAGCTGAGAACATTAAGCAAAGACTGCATTCTTTACAAGCAGCTAGCGTGAAGCTACATCACAATATCAAATGCTTAATTGTTGATTCTCGGACACTGATTAACGTTTTAATTTGTTCAGGGTGTTCTTGGTGCCTGGTCAAGTTAGTCATTCAGAGCAACAACAGGAACAGGTTTTAATTTAGGTTTAATTTAGGCTCTAGGTTGTGAGTCTTGTATATATTTACGAAATGTCATGGTCAAAAGGCCTCCAAAAACAAGAAATACTTTTGATATTATGCTGTTTATAATTAGTCACCAAATGTCTAATAAGTAGTAATTTTACAAGGTTTAGTATCTCCAGTACTCCAGAAGTTTTGAGTGAATGGTTCTAAATTTCTGTGAAATTAAATTGATAATTAAATATAGTCTATAATTAATCAAGCAGTTTTGTTGTCTAATATAACTGTATCGGTCAGTCACTTTACAAATGTTATGTTTAATTCTCAACTTCAATCAGTAAATAAACCATTTTAAATTCAGAAAGATTATCTTTAGTCAGAAAGTCTTTAAGCAGAATGATATATCAGTAAAATCACAATTTGGGCATCTAAGCCTGTGACAGGGGACAGAACCCATAACATACAGTGAACAGCAGATCCAGCTCTGAGAGGCCCATGTGAATCAGACCCAAGCTCTGTGCATCAGCAAAACTAAAATATGGAGCAGCTTCCATGAGACCGGGGCGGAATGGCCTCATTGTTTTGGCCATTGAGTGTTCTTGCTGAGGCTGCATTTGCACTGTTCTGTGGATGTGGCCCCATTCTGCTATTTGTGTTGTACGCAATGATTAAACATCTGCCCGCTTCATTAGCCACACGCTCGGCATGTGTAAGCCTAATTGACCTCAGCTAGCAGCAGCAAAACTGAATATTTAGCATGCTAGCGTCACAAAACTGAAAACATTACAATTTATGAGGAGGTAATTTCAATTTTGCTAGTTTATTTATTTGACTCACTAATAAAGTGTGAATTTAAATAGAAGAATTAACAGGGTTTGGTTATAATGATCACACCTGTTTTTGCTGCTAGCAGGGCTCTGGGCATTAGCTCTATTTTTAATGACAGTGCTGGACATTCCAGTTTTCATGTGGGGATAATTAGAGACGTGGCCCTGGGCTCGAAGGGTAAACATCACACAATTACAACAGGATGGAGGAGGGGCCCCAGTCACTGGACGAAAGAAATGATGAGGGGCCGAAAATGCTTAATGACAGGATGGTGTGGGAAACTGCCACAGAGATTCAAGCTCATATGAGCTTACAGCACTGTGAAACTCCCAAATTACACTTAATGTTTTGATACAAATGCATAGAGACTGTTTCTCACATTTAAGCTAAATGTTCTCTAATGTTTCTATAGTCACAGCAGTGTTTTTATCAGTTGTATGATCTGTGTCTAAATGTGCACTGTGGCAAAATTACACAGAGACATTCTCTGCATTGTTTTCTGGTGGTGTCAGTGAATATAGCGAATGGGTGTGGCCTGTTCCTGTCAGGCGATCAAACTGCGCTTGTTTTCCATTGATCGTCATGCTCATGGTCATAATGCGAATCAATCATATTTTCTAAACAATAATTCTTAGTAGTTTTATTCAATTAAAGACAAATTCAAATCAAACAAGTACATAAAATATGTATTTTTCTAGGTTAAATATTTATTTATTTAAGTTATATTTTTGTAATGGCCCTATAAAATTCATACAAGCTTATGTGATCCTTGTACTCTGACTTCTACAGATGGACACAGCAGAAGGTCTTCTTGCATCCTCATTAGTTTATGCATAAATCAGGTCTGACTCTCGTCTTGGCTGTGACACAGGTGAAGGCCAGAGACGTAGCTTCTCTTCTTCTCTTGTCATGCCTGCATTAGAGATCACAAAGCTCCCCCATCCCACTCACACACTCACCCTTTATTTCCTATGAAGACCTTGAGGACCACGAAGCTTCTAGTAGATGACATTATTATCACAACACAGCCTTTCCATTTCCCATCAGCTCTAAAAGAAAACAGCCCAGCCTTTATCTCAGAGCTAAAGGGTTTCATTTTACAAGGCTATGCTGAGTCTATTTTTCCATAAATTAATGATTGAGGGAGGGATCAATATATCAATCGTAGACTCTGTATGTCAGCAGCCTCTTTATGTTTATGCTGTGTGGGTCACTGCTACAGCATAATGATGTGATTATCGATTAGCGTTTAAAGGCTAATCTATATGTTATAGTTTCGCATGAGTTTGCATCCATAGGTTCATTATCTGTTTAGGTTAAATTTATCCAAAGTTATCTTAAGCTTGTAAAACACGAGTAAGACGTGTCATAAATTTCATCATCAACATGACTTTTATTGTAGTATCTGTTATACAGGGTTTGAGGTTGGTTGTTGAAGCTGTGTAAATACAGGAGCTGTATTTGATCTTCTTCCGTTTGTCCTTTCCATGGTTTCAGTTTTTTCTTTCATTGTTTGGTTTTATAGAATTTTGTTTAGCTCTGAATTTAATAAGCTGTTAAATGATAATAAAACATTTTTTTTTACATTTTTTAAAGCTTAAGGGTATGTAGAAAACAGCTTTTTAATTCTCTGATCTCTTTGTAATTTTAGTATTTTAATTGTATTATAAATTTGAAACATAATTTTTTTGTAGATAAATAAGAACTAGCACAACTAGAAAAGAAGAAAATAGCCCTTTTATTTAATGTTAAACAAACATTCAGGTTATTTTGTTTTCATCTGATAAGCTTGATTTGTTAACAATGTCTTTTTATGCATGAGTCATAAAGAGTGTTTCATGTTATTTTTGGCCAATGTTGCAGTTGTGTTAGTCATTGTATTATCATTCCGACAATGTCACAACCTGTGATTTCTGGTTCTTCATCAAACATCCTGATGTCTTATGAGCCATTTCATCTGAAAGCACGTTGACTATCAGCAATTCTTGTTCATGCAAAGAAAACTTGTGGGAGTGAACGCCATCCATCAAACACACACCCAGCACATTTGTCACATATATTGTGTTCAGAAGGCATTCTGTAGCCCATCTAAAGGGGCAGATTGAATAAAACGAACTCAGCTGGATTAAATGCCTAGATACCTGCTTATCTATAAAGCGTACATGTCCCATTAATATAGATAATGGGAGACAGGTGGAATTTTATGTTGTCATACCTGGTTTCATAATAGCATGTGATACGTTAGCATAGGTCATGATTAATCGTGAGGGAGCGGCGAGAATTGACTTGAAAGAGGTCTGTTTTGTTGGTATTTACAACAGAAAAGACAGACAGTATATCTTCCATGATAAAAGACTGGAAGACAAAATAAGCTGATTTGAGCAAATGATTTAGTGTGTGATTAAATCTGTATTATAGGGCCAGAGGGCTTGTAGCTTTGAAGAAGTGGAGATGAAGGGAAAGCTGTTAATAATAGGGCTGGGTCATTGTGTAACAACTGAAGGCAATGCTGGAAAAAGAAGTATGAGAGGTCTTCTCTAACTTTTGACCTTTTCAGGCATAGCTTATTATACACACCATTCAAACAAGTGCGTACGAGCAGAAAGCTTTTTTATACTGTTAAATTGCAAATTACATTGGTATAAAAAAGAGACTCTCAATCAATAAATGTGTGTTTGTACATGTTTGAAGGTTTTTCTTTTCAATGACAGTTCGCAGTTCACAGAGGTAGGGTCATAGTATTTATTAGCATCGTATTAACAATGCTTTGTAGTAAAGATTGATGTCGTGGGTAGACTACAGGTATTGCCAACTCTGTCAAAAATTTAATTTTTGGTAATGGAAGTGATAAACATGACAGACATGACATGCTTTTGCTAAGCTGAACTATTCTTTTACTACGGCTGCTGTAGCCAAAGACATTGAAATATGGTGCATCAATAAGGAATTCACTTTGTCTCACATAGACAAACCTTTAATTTATAGCATCAAGTCTGGTCCACATTGCAGCAAGACCTGCCCATTTAGACAGGAAGGGCTTCTTACCAACATGTAAAGTGACCACAGCTTGTTTTGTATTTACGTATTGTTTAAGGGCAGGTAAATCTAAATCCAGATGATGGCACAGTATTGGCCAATTCATTCAAATAATGGTGTGGCAGTCTATGCAAACAGTTCTATAAAAAACACCCTAGAAATGTGTGTAAATGTTATCAGAATTTGTGTCGTCCCAAAAAAAGAACTTTGTTTTTTCATAGAGAAATCTCACAGAATCTACAGTTTTAATGGTATATAGCTTATTGATACTAACATAAATAAGTGCAAACACAGCCAATAAACTGTGGAGTGGTAAAAAAATAAAAATAAAGTTATATGAAGCCATCCAATCAGATTAAAGCTTGCCAGATCAAGAATGTGGTGCTCAGTTTTGTGTGCTGTATGCATTGGATGGTTTTTTTGTGGGTGTGTCATTTAAAGCATGTACACTCCACTCTGACATCCTCACAAAACTAAGATTAGTTTATTTCAACCAGTCAGAAGATCAGGCAAAGTCTGACATCAAATTTTGATTGTGGTATTGCCATAATTTCAAGAGCATCTTTATTGCTTTAGATAGTTAATCAGTAATCAGGATAATGCAATGCGTATTGAGGGTGTATTTTACATTGAGTATTGGGATTTTATTTTGTACCATAAAACTTTATCAGCTGCACCTCTGTCATCACTATAGATTTTATGACCTAGTAATACAGAGCCCTATTTACTTACTTGTAATAGTTTTAGCTAAGACGGTGACCACCGCCCCTATATGATTTATGATCTGTATGACTTGTATGATACATGACATGTATGTATAACATGATAAATATTATGTAGCACCAAGGCCTGATTTTGTAACTCTTCTTCCAGTTGAGACTTTTAATTATTGTATATTCTGTCAAGAAGAACTGATCAATTTATACAGGAGCATATTTAAAACAATCAACCACAGTTCCTTTTAGTATGTGACATTTAGGGGCTGATAAATCTTAAATCAACAATAATCCAGTGTCCAGTAAAGTGGTTACAGCAAATAATGGAGCCACCATCTCTGATGAAACTTAAGTAAGACAACACAAATGAAATTACAGTCTTATTTAGTTGATTCACAATAAAGTCGCAGTTTACTAGTAAATGAGAGCAGTAATGATGTGTTTATAGCATGGTTTTTATCAGCAAGTCAGCTGCTGTGTTATGAATTTAACATTTTTGGGTCTTAAACATAGGCCGTATTTATTCGGAGTGTGATGTTGTTTAAAGCACAGTGTGAGTCATCATGGACAAATGAACTCAGTTTTTATGCTATCTTGTGGAGTTAAAAACTACAAAATACACCATTTATGCTTAAAAAATACTACAACTAAACACTAAAAATTAGTAAATGTTAATAAAGTTTGGTTGCACCTGTCTATTCAGGTCTTTATATTCTCTATACATCCTCAGAATGGGTCAGGTGTGAAAATAGACATAAACCTTATAAGTCCACAACAAAAGTCCTCAGGCTTCGTCCTTACTGCATAGTACTAGTTTAATTCACTTTCTTACCCTCATCTTCTTCGAGTGTGTTGTGCATAATTTAGCTAAATATCACCTTTTTCATGTAAGGATAAAACATTCCACACTGTAATCTGTAACCTGCACACCTGACAAGAAAAAACAATGAAGGTACATACATTGTTACATTAAATTATTAATGGAAAACAAGCATAAAAAACTGCACTAATCAGATGATGTATAATTCATAGGGCTGCACTTGAGTTACTGTTAAGATTTGTTGCGTTTTTTACTTGTAATTAAAAAACGAAATGTGAGCGGTGAGCAGTTTTCTGTCTAATCCCTTAATTACACTATGAGGTCTTGCCATTAAAGTGCCTTAAATTCTGTCAAACAACCCACAATCCCCCTTTTCACTTTATTCTTTCTCTACTCGTGAATGAATGAGGTCAAACTGTGGCTGTAGCTTACTGAATTTCCTTCATGTCAAACCACATTGCAGCTGAAAAGTTAGAAGCCAAATTATCAGAACCAGATGTAAAACAACAGATGCGAATACTACAGAAAGCCCTTGTTCAGTTTTTATACATCTTATAATCTCCCTCAAGCTTAAGAACAGGCAGAAAGGTTTCAAGAAATCTCACAGACAAAGCGTTTAAAGTGTATTTCTGTACCCTTAAAATATACTTGCCGCTTAAAGTACTTAAGAATATGTGGATGAACCCTTTGAGGGTACTGCCCAAGTGACAAGCTATAAATCTGGCACATTTTCTCTAACCATGCATCTTCTCCTCTGTGGTACATCACCATCCTAACAGTGAAGTTGGTCAGCCAGCAGAAACTACCTGTCTTACTGGTTTAGCTATTTAAGAGGTCTGTTGAGGGCACCAGCATCTAAATCATTCACTGGTCTTATAGGAATATGGATATATAGCCTAAATATAAGACGATTAAAGAAAATTAAAAGTTGTTTTGTAATAGAGTGATAAATTATTTAAAGCTCCAAAACACAGCTTTTTTCTTTAATACCCATATTTTTTTCACTTGACTACATGACTGTAAATCATGTTGGATTAAAACTGAATCCCAACAGTAAAGGTAGTAGTAAACTTTGACAAAACTTGTTCAATTGAATAAATCTATGTGCATATGTCATTTTATTTTCTTTCAGTAACAAGAACATTTGCCCTGATTTATCTGAGGCACATCTGTAAATTGTCAATAGATAAATAAATAATGGAATAGTTACTTCCCTATGAAAAAAGAGGGTGCATTTGTATCAGATATATGCTGTATATGTGAGGATACATGACTGTCATTTCTTGACTTTAATGCACACATGATAGAATTCTGTGCAGGCTTTAGGAAGATAACTAACTACCAGTGGACAACAGACAGTCTCTAAATCAAAAGAGCTTTTAAAAGGACCAAAATTAGAGTGTTTTGGGTTAATATGTATAGTATGATTCATGTGTTTTAGGATGTCAGACAGATTTTTAGAAGTCCTCGCTTAGGAATGTAACTGCTGTTTTTTCCGATTGCTAATCAATTAAAAATAATTATAAATCAAAATAACATAAAAGATTTTGTTTGTCAAAGTTTTTCAAATGATCAATCTTGGTTTTAATTTTTTCATATATAAGCTTCCAGTACAACCATTTAAAATATTTTGGGCTGCCAATTTAATTTCGTACAATTCCAGAATAAATCTGAATGATCCCTAAATCAGACAGATTGACAAACCTGACTGCAAAATGGATCGCTGTGGCTTGTAGGCCAAGGACACACTTATGTTAAATGATTTAGAAATAAATAAAACAAACAATATATTGACTGTTAAATTAGTTTTTGTACTGTCTATTCAAAGCTTTTCTTGTCATTACATTGCATTACATTTAAACTATTGAATTATCTTTTCTCAGTGTGTGTGTGTATGCACGTGTGTGTGTTTGAAATTATTTTGATAATATAGATTAATTATTTTTTTAAATATTTAAAAAATAATTTGATTCGTTAATCGACATAGCATGTCATTAAGAATATAGTAATTCAAATGAAATTAAATGACACATTATTTTAGATGTATAGATCCTGAATTTACACGGTAGTACTTGAATTTCCGCACTCATCGCTGAAGAGGCTGTTCTCGCATCTCCCACAAAGAGAGTTAAAGGGGCACCCTGCACAGTTCTGCCCCCGTAAAATAACAGTTAGCTCTGGCAGCACATGCTCAACTCACTGCCACTTAATCCAGTCCGTCAGCTCAAGCACCCAGGCAAATCCCATTAGGAGGAACTCCATCAAGAAAAGACAACAGATCAGCTCTTCATATTAGCTTACACATCTCATTATGTCAGCTGAGCTCGCTGCATCGTCGTGAGGATGTGTGTGTGTGTGTGTGTGTGGTGGAATGGAAGCGGCACTGGCAGTCTGCCGGTTTGGACCAGTGCCAGCGTGACCAGTCGTGCTGTTCTCTAATTAACTCTTGCTCCTTTGCGCCTGTGCTTCGCACACACACTCTCACATTCGCACACATTTACAGGCACATTAAGCCCAGCGGTTTCCCTGGAGCTCCAGGACCCAGGGCACACACACATATATATGCACATGTCCACACACACTATCAGTGTCACAAACAATAAGGAGGGTTCTTCACATCGATTCTGTTGTCATGGGTTTTTTTCCCCAGTATTGATGCTTGTTAATTAGTGGTTTGTTAGCACAGATGGTGATTGTTACCTTCAAAATTATTTATTTCACCAACTTTTTGTACTCTTTCTCATTGTGATGATAATAATGGTTTTGACAATTATTGGAAAATAATATATCAAACCATTTTCTCGAGAACTTAGCTCATTCACATCAAATTCTATAAACTGCAATACTTTAAAACAACCTGAAAGTATTCAAATGACAGAGATGATAGTCAAATAAAAAATCTGGAGTGGCTTAAGTTACAAGTGTTTTTGAGGTTATAGGCGACCTTATTATTATAGAGTTGCTTAAAATATGTAATGCAGTGGGATTCAAAAGTCCACATTCAAATTAAGATCTAATTTTAATCTGGAATTAAAATAAGTTTTTGGAGTTTGAAAAACCAAAAAATAGTGCTATGATTGTTTTGTTATGTAATGGTACGATTTATAAAATTAAAACTTAAATATTTAACATTTTTGAATATTCCTAAAAATGCACTAATATATAATGTGTGCACTGTTCTGATTAGTGACTGTAGGAATTTATTTCTACTGACAATATAATTTGTAATTAAAAAAGGTTTAAGTAGAAAAATGCAACGTAGACACAGTTTGATAAGTGGACATTTTTGCCTTTAAACTTTGCTGTTAACCAGACTGTTGAATAAGCACACCCACAAGTTTAACACCGGGTGTGTATTATTTGCAAGGTCATGAGGTTATGAGGTATAGAAGTAAAAGCATTTCCAAACTTTTAGGTCAACAGTCAGTCCCCTATGCTGTGCCTCCAGGTTTTCAGGTTTTAGTATGACATGTATCAGTTCAGCACCAGACTGCCTGAAGCTTGACATGAATTGGGTTCAAAGTCATATGCCAGAAACCCCCCTCCCCTCCCCCTTCATAGCTTTTCACTCAAAAAAATGAATGTTCTTCAATCACAAAGAATGTCACCCTGTCACTGGCCCACCTACCAGATTTAAAGATTGTGAAACAATGTATGTAGCTTGTCCGCCCCTTCTTATTACACTGTTGGTATAAACATAAGAGAAGTGTTTGTTCTTCTACTCCTTGTGCTTGATTTGTCAGACACCTCATTATTGTTCAGGCCAGGATTGGTCCTAATACAAGCACTGTTGAAACCGTTCTGATTAAAGTGGAGAGTTTAAGTCGTGTGCAATTTATTGTATTGTGAAGAGCTCCCTCTACTGAAATACCTCAGAGATACATCTTTACAAACTACAATAGAATATTCAATTACATTTTACTCCATTTGTATTTCCTGATTTAGATTTATTTATCTGAAAATAAATTCTGTTATATAAACTAAATTAGTTATATAATTATATAAACTAAATTAGATTTTTTTTAAATAATCAATCATAAAAAATAATCATTTGGTGTTTTCCTCCCCCCTCCCTCCCCTCTCTCTCTCGTGTCTGCACATGTTTAATCTATAGTCACTCAAGGTTGAGTCAGAGTGTTGCAGCAGCCTGTGGGGTTTGAGACTATAAGCAGCTTGTGTCATTCGAAACTAGGAGAATTCATTTAGAAGCTTCATATAATGAATGTGCTCAGCAACTAAATAGTTTAGTAAGAAAGGAACAGGTGGCTCAGCTCTTGTCTTAAGAATAACATGACTAGTGATCACATGCACAGAATACATTTTTAATCAATAGTTGACATTAGTTTAATCAGTTTAATTGCTTTCTATTATATAACAGTTGTAAATCGTGATTTTTTTTGTATCACGTATCTGTTTTGCAGCTTAAATGGAAATTTGTTATTTTCAATTTTTGACATATGATTTATCATATTTATTGTAAATTATATTATTTTATATTGTATTGCAAATTATATTGTACAAAGCCGGTTCATACATTTTGCCATGGTTTGAAAATTACATTTAGAATAATCAATGTCCCCTTTTTGATTAGTGACCTGCAAAAAGTCTCCAATATATCTTTTTGTTTTCAATGTTTCAAAATCCTAAAGCATTCTGTTTATTTTCAGATTTATGTTAGATTTTAAATTAGATTTTTAATGTGGTGTCAGTCTTTTCCACTCCACTGTATGTAATTTAACAAAACACTTTATGCCATATAATGAGTAACCAAAGTCTATTGGAGTCACATCCACTACATCACAGCTCATCTACCAAAATTTAGATTCATGTGTCTTGTGAGAGAAAATGCATTCAGGGCTCTACATTCCTGCAGTCATAGTGCTCGGAATAGAACTAATATGACCATAATGGAGCACTCAAAGGTGAAGCAGAGCTCTAATGTATTTTCCGTCTGTTAATATTTAATGGAAAGTTGTAGTCACTAGCTTTTGACTTAATTACCCCTTTACTGGTCACCCCAGCTCAATGATGACCTCCACAACTGACTGTGACAATTACGTCACCTCACTCTTAATGAATCTCTAATTTAAGATTTAGAAACTTAAGATTAAGAATTTGTAAGATTAGGAAACATTTGTTAGGCACAGATTAAAGTTTGTTTACAGTCGCCATTTGCAGATTGATAAATATTTAAAAAATGTGTTTGAATATGTTTTTATGTTAAGAGGTTTTTAATGACAGAATGCTGGTAAATATTAAAGAGAATTTTAGTTTGTTACGTCCCTGTATTATGTCTTGTGTTTCTTTTGTTGTTTTTTTATTTTCTCCTCACTTTTTTTTTTACAGAACCCCTTTCATTGGTCTTTCATACAGCTTATACAGTGTCAGCATGTCAATTTTCAGGGGTTACATTTTGTCACACAACAACTCACAACACACCTGATCATTACTCATTCACAGCCTGCGTGTAGAAATCTTCTCAAAACACATGAAACCAGCACATCTGGACAACCATCTAGCAACAGCACGTGAAGCTTTGAACGGAACTGATTGAAATGTTCAAAAAAGTAAAGTATTGACTCTATATAGACTTAAGACTATAGACTTAAGACTTACAATAAGACTTTGCAGGTGCCTTGACAGGATTTCTGCCATTCATCCCTGATTAAAGATTTTCTTTGTTTGCCCTGCTTTTTTCAAACAGCACATTTTTGATTTGTGCTCCACACCTTTGAAATGTCACACACGGGTAAAAGCCAGTTCTGGCATCTTGTCCGCACTAAACCCACTGTACTTTTTTCGAGGGATTGATTGCATTGGTCCTTTAATATTGGTGACAGCTAATACGCTCCTAAATGATCGGTTATTATCTCCGAGGTCTTGTTCAGTGTGCCCCGCTGTTTCCAAAGGTCATCCTTCTGTCTTCCTGTATCGACCTGCTCGCCTGTTACCGTGGCCTAAGACTTATTGAAAGTGAAGGTTGAGGAGCATATTTCCATCATGTTGCAGTCCTCTCCTTCACGAGACAGCTTTTAAAAGGCTCTTTTGAACATGTCCATTCAGTGAGAGAGACAGGATGGGAAACATAATGGATATGCCAATAAGAGGAAAAGCTCTCTTAAAATGCATGTGGTTTCACACCGGTGTGAGTGTATCAGCATTCAGCCTTAATGCAACATATGTAATGATGAATGAGTGAATATAATTCAGATTTCTAATGAATAGCCATGTTTCTCTACAGCATAAACAATATGTGAAGCCAGGACATGTTGAATGAATGTTTGGTCTTCTCAAAACATTAATAAAGTCTCTTTGTCGTTTCACAGCTGTACGAACTGGATGATGACGAGAAAAGAAAAGAGTTTCTTGATGACCTCTTCAGTTTTATGCAGAAAAGAGGTGAGTG
>JAZGTK010003965.1:0-25751 GCA_036877625.1 Ambastaia sidthimunki
GAGAGAGAGAGAGAACGAAGAAAGAGAGCAAAGGAGGTTAAAACCAAAGTCAATTGAACAACTAATGTGAATCGATCAGTTTCTCTGGCATGCTCTTACGGGAGGAAGTGACATTTTACTGGCATGTTTTATTATTGAGAGGAGAAAGAGCAGCTCTATCTGAACTGCTGCACTCACAGCACACTGACAGCTGACTTATTCTGAGCAAAAGACAGAAAGTGGGCGTGTTTGTCGACATATGTATGTGTGTGAGTGCAGAGGGGAATATGAGAATTATTTATTACAACTGAGTGAAATCTGGTAGCCCTCAGAGCCAGCCTGAAGCAAAGACGGGGTGGGGGTGCGGTGAAGAAGAGAGGAATGATGGGAGGGGGGCGTCTGGAAGGGGGGGTGAGAATAGAGCTCAATTAAAAATTAAAGCCCTTTAAAACGAGATCCACCCTGCTGCCAGGGGCATCACTCCCAGAGGACAGGAGAGAGAGAGACAGAGAGAGACAGAGAGAGAGAGAGAGAGAGAGAGACAGAGAGAGAGAGAGAGAGAGAGAGAGACAGAGAGAGAGAGACAGAGAGAGAGAGAGAGCGACGGAGAGAGAGAGTTTCAGAAAGAGTAAAAATCTTTCTCGTCTGTTGAAGTACACAGTATAGAAGTTCAAAGCACATGTTAAGTCTGCAGTGTGTGTGTGTGTGTGTGTGTGTGTGTAAATGGGTATATAAAAGAGTGAATGTTTAAGAAAAGAAACTATGTAATGTAAGAAAGAGATGAAGCCAAAAGAAAATGGAGGAGAGAAATTATTTTTAATGTGCGTATATTCAAGGATGAATGCTTCAAAGAAAACACAGATAATAATCCTTCACACAAACGTTCTCACAGGTGCACACACACACACACACACACACACACAGAAAAAATGAGAGAAGACGTACGAACACAAACACACCACTCACTCTCTGTCGTGTGTGATCAAGTGAGAAATTAAATTTTTCTGATGAAAAACTTGTCATCCTTTCTCCTCCTCCCCCTTTTAATTTATTCACTTGTTTATCAAACTGTTTTTTTTCACTCACCTAGAGAAAGGAAAGCCATGCAATAGTGTGGACTGCCACAGAGACACTCGCATTTCTAATGGCCATCCAAACACAAGCATTTACCCTGAGCTTGAAGTAAATATATACATCAAGCAACAGACAAGAGTAACTAAGACTGCGGTTCAGAACCTGTTGATGTCCATTACACTGCAAGCAGAAATAAGAGAATCAGTTCATTCAATTATAAAATACAGCCCAATACCCAAAACATTCTCTCTGCTCTCTGTTTCCTTCATAAAATCTTCACAGGCTTAATTTTACATGTTGTATGAATGTTGTCAGGATGTTTAACTTGTGCTATAACAAACATTATCCTACATATTCTAGACATGCGAATGCATTCTCTTGTTATTCATTAGGCATGGTAATGTTACCCTGGTAACAGCCACCTGGCAGTTTATATTTACCTGCGTGAGTTCAGTGTTCTTAACAGCACTTAACGTGGTTTACAGAACCATGTGATTGTGTGTGTTTTGCTGCATCTCTCTGCTAGAAATCAGTGGTAGATAAATCGATCGTGCCCATGTCACAGGCTAACTGTCACTGTCAAAGTGAGAAAACTCCCATAACATCAATGTGTGTGAAGCCACTTTTCATACCATGTGCTTGCTGGACATACCCAGCAGCCTGACAGCCCCTCACCAGTGCTATCTATCATTCCCAGACCAGTACACAAGAATAAAGCAGAACAGAAGTTGTATCTGTCTTTTAGACAGTACAGAGGTTTGGCTGAGGAAGCGGATGAAGATTTGAAGTGGAAATGCCGGTTCTATAGAGCCTCACAGATTTACCTTCTAAATAACATGAAAAAGAAACGTGATTGGTCGCTTTTCACTTGTTGTCAAAAGTTTGGCTTTGTGAGTCAAGAAGCATAAATGTCCCTTATTTAAACACAGCCACTCTGTGTATTTCCTCATTTCATTTCAATAAAGCTTCTTTCTGTTCTGTTCCTGTTTTTTGCCTTAAATAAACATCATGTGGCTCTGAATATACTTCAAGCCATAACATGTTTGTCTTCCGTCCTCTTGTCTCCATTCCTTTTCACCGAACCGTCTAGCGTTTAGTCTTTCCTGCCAGACATGTGTCTACCCAGCATTCCCACACCCACGTTTTCCCAGCATGCACCAAGCCCTGTTGGAGTGGGTGGCTCTGTTCAAACATACACCCCCCGCATAGTGCCACACTTCCAACTGTCTTGCTCTCCGTGTTTCGCCACTCTATTAACAGTGGGTGAAGAGGGGCGGGGCCTCGATGCTTGACAGACAGCTGCGTGGGCTGCGGTCAGGCCCAGACATGTTAAAGACTGCTGGGTGGCAAAAGCTCGTTGACACACTGATTGGTGGAATGTTGTCTTTAAGTGGCAGTGTATGAAGTGTGTAGGTGGACGGCTTTATGTCCCTCATGCTGCTCCTGTTTAGCCTGGACAAGCCTAATGGCCACAACACGCATGCCTGTCACTCCCCACTCCCACTCCGGCCACAAGCACTCATGAACAGGAAAGATCCCCTCCTGCTCCCGTCAGCCTTTAGATCAGGACTGACTGACATCTTGTTTAAATGAGTTATAGAGCAGTCCTGCCTCATTGATCAGCAGACATACAACCACTAATCAATGGCCAGTTGTGGTGAAGAGGATGATGAGGGTTTTTCTACCAGCTCTTTTGGTTCCTCTGAGGTCTCTAAGGTCACTCATGGAGTCATAACATCTACTTAAGCAATCAATCACATATTGATGGCCTGTTAAAAGCCCACGGCCAACATGACTCATTCATTTTCTCTGCCCTGATCCCTGCTGAGATGCTGTAATGGTCACGTATGCATGATTTATGTTAGCTCCAAAAAGACCAATCAGTGACCTGGGTATGTTTAATGCAAGCCAATCAGGATGCTTTATCAAACCACTGCTATTCAGGTTAATAATCAACCAGCCAATCAGAGGGCAGGAATAAAATACTAGCGTCACAATAAATGAGCCAATCACTGTATAAACTATAGAAACTATAGAAAATATCTCATTCATGAAACACAAGCAGATTGTAAATCTTCAGCTGAGATTTTTCATGTTCTTACGTAAACTGACACATGGAACAATTTACCAAAGGAGGTTTTTGTGTGAAAATTGTTCTGTTTGTGTTGCATGAATAGGACCATTTAACAGGACTGACAAAATGATCAATGCAATGAAGAAACGTCATTTTGAGTTGAATAAGCTGAATATTATTGGAAAAATAAGAAGGTAAAGACAGAAACTGACAAATACTGTTACTGAAAGAGACTTCGCTCATTACAAATAACTGAATCTGTTTCTCATTAATGTATTTCAGCCCTTCATCAGTCACTTTATATCAGTTTCATTAAAAAAACATTAAAGGAAAATCAAACCTTTCTATTTCTTTTCCTTTTTATCTGCCAGTCCATCTTCACTTCTGGATTAAAAATGGACAAAAAAGAGACAGAGAGATTTCCTTCTCAAATGCGCACAAAATGCAGAGAGAGAAATTGACATATTAACAAAATACAAAGCAAAATAAACAGAATAACCCTCATCGTTATAATTATTGACTGCCCTGAGGCTAAACTATGAATTATTCATTTGGTAGTTAATTAAATGCGTGTGTGCGTGCAGCAGTGACAGTATGTTGCATTGTTACATTGGCCATATGAATTCTTCTCATTCTCACACAAGAGTACAGAGTATGTATCTGACTAGCAAGTCATATATGTAGCCCTGCTAACATTATGGAAAAATTGCAGTCTGTTACAGGCAGACAAAAGGTCACATGGGCCTCTTTTAGTGGTTCATTGCTTTGGTTTAGTCCTCACCACATATATATGGCATAACCTCACCCCAGTCTACAGTGACCAACAGTATAACTCCAAAATTATTAGTAGTCACTATTTTTATATTGTGCTGTTAAAGGAGAAAGTGTGTGAGTGTGGGGAGTTTATTATGTTTTGATGAGTGCATGAGTCCAAGACCACTGATATCAGAGGCTGGTCTGTACTATAATAACATTACAGCCCATCCACTTCATTACACATGACAAGAACTGCGGCTATATTCATTTCACCCTAATGCCATTTGGTGGGTTTACTAATCAGCCTCTGGGGAAGATCACGTCTCCAGACAACACACACACATACACACACACACACTAATGACTACTTTCATGGGCACCACTCGTGAATTCAACAACAAGAATCTTCAAACCAGCTAAAGCTTTAAAACTTTTCTTACAGAGTTCAACAGTACTCTCAAAGTAGAAAATGGACTTCCAATATTCCAATAGGTGCCATTTGTGGAATTTAACATGCAGCACGAACTCCGGAATTGGCAGCGAGTCTGGAATTGTTTAGTTTGTTTGCAGAGCACCTTCACATCCTCCACAGTAAACGCACCACGTAACTTTATTAAACACACATGTGCTGCTAATAATGCGAATGAGTCTTTATACACCATCATTAAAGCTGAGATATTTCAGTAAGGATGAGAATTCTCCCACAAGCACAAAGCCTAATCTCAAGGACCTACATTAGCATTTGTTAGAACAAAACACAAATTTATCTCTATGTAATTGTCAACACAAATGTATGTTTAGATCCGCTGGAGACACACACACATACACAAAGAAGGCAGCAGGTTCAAGGCTGAGCTCTCTGAGGGTCTTTGATGGGCATGAAGCTCAAGACGGCTAATGCTCTTGGCACTAAATCGTCATTACCGATTCCACCAGCGCACACCCTCACAGCCCTCGGTCCAGCTGTGTTCCCTGTACCGACAGACCAGCAGACAACATGCCCAGGTGGCACAGGAAGCCCTGGAACTCTGCCTAACCGAGTGGACGCACACATTAACCATACAGTGAACGCAACGCATTTTGCGCACAAACGCAAACTAAAGCGCCACTCGACATCGCTCAATTAGCGCAGCACACATCGCTTTAGGGCGCTCGAGGAAATGAGTTTTTCAGTGTGGGGAGGAGTGCAGTGTGGCGGAGGGGGTGAGGGGAGACGGGAGGAGAGCAGGGTTCAGCCGGATTAGGGAGGCGGTGGGGGTTATGCTTGGAGGAGGAAATATAATGTGTGGTATGGGAGTATGTACTCAGTAAGGTAATCGCTCTGCGCCAAATTAAAAAAAAACCCTGCCTGGTTCCCACACACTCGTTCTCCTCACACATACAGTACCTGTCTCACACAGCACTCACGCTTCCCGCCCTCCACGTCCCGCTCTGGTGCTGTCACGCCTAATTACAGGAAAAAGAGGGATGATGACAAAGCGAAACATGTTCTAAAAGTGGCTGCGCTTAAACAGGCTAATGAACTACTGTCAGCGGTCTTTTCCATACGCCACAAAGCGCCGGCTTTAATAGGATTTAATTAAAATTTATCAGAAGGCAGTTCATTACAAACACTCTGTTTTCTCATTATGAATCACACACATTTCAACAAATAAACGTGTCACGGGAAGGACATGCAGTTATTTATGTGCTTCGTTCCTGGCATGCGGTTTAGAGAAACTCTTCTTATCCAGCTCTGCTGTTCTCACACTGTCGGACTATCTGTGACACATCTGCCTGTTTTAAACGCTCTGCTGGCTTACACAAACACATATGAGATCCTGCACTCTGAATTTTGCAACCTCTTCATTACCTCCTCACTTCTTGTAGAGGTTTAAATACACCTGAAATACATTTATGGAAAATTGTCTTTTCTTACCCTTATGTCCAGGACCAGTCATGATCTCTTGGGAACACATTTTTGGAATAGTACGTGAAAAGCGAAATTTAACCTTCAAGCTTTAATTAGGACTTTCCTTTCTGAAACTAAACAGAGCTTTATTCCTTGGGTAAGAATTAAGTGTTTTGACTGGAGTAAATTATCATTGAAAACAAGCTGAAAACTGTTATCTGAAGGAATATTGTTTTTCCTGACGATTTGGAAGTGACACTTCAATCTTCCTGTCCTGGCCAGGGTTTACCATGTGTCCTGCTGCCCTTTCTCTTGCAAAACTTCCTAGTTTGTCAAAATGTAACTGTCTGACTGATTCTATAGACATACGTGACAATGAGCTGTCACGCATGTTGTTTGGCACGTTACTCTGCTGCTTATTCTAAATGTGAAAATGTCCATGTTAGAAAAATCTGCTAACTGCAGGTTAAGCGGCTGTATCTTATGGTGTAAGTGCTGGTACTGGTCATCTCACCTGTATACAGCAGGAGCCCTGGTGTTCAGCTTCTTCTGGCTGTGTGACCAGAGTGACAGTGACCTGTCCATAATCCAAAACTCCAGATCCACATGACTTTCTTTAACCTGTGGAAGATTAAAGAGCAAGATGAATAAGAATGGAATAAGGCACAATATTCAGTAAACACCATCTTAAATGTGGTCTATCCTCCACCAAAAGAGCTATCATGTGAGATTAGTTTGTAGTATATTTTGTATAGCAGCTACAGAATATGAAACATATGGATTACATTTATGATGCTTTTATGCTGCTTTCGGTCCTTTTGGAGCTTGTATGCTTGAGCTCCTTTTACATTCCACACAAGAAATAAAACCAGTGTATGCCCAGAAGCTAAAGACCGTGAGTAAATGAACACAGGATTTTCAGTTTTGGTTGAACTATTCCTTCATCTGCTCTTCTAGATAAACGAGATTGTAAAATCACAATCTTTGTGACCTTCTAATTACTTAGCCACACAACTCTTGTAGAAGTTAAAACCAGCTTTTAAACCACTGCAGCATAAATTGGCCAATAAGGTGACCGCAGTGAGTAAGACATGATGGAGTATGGGGCAGTAATGGCTGTCCTAATGAAAAGTGTTGGCTGGGGAGGCGAAAGGAAAAGTCATTAGTGTTTTTCAGAAGTAAGAACAGAGGGAGGGCCTGACATTTGACAGTCTTACTTTCTCCCTCTGTCCTGTGGGGTCCTGATGGCAGATGGATACTGCAGGACAACAAGGTTATGAGGTCACATCCACACAGGGGGCATGTGTGTTTGTGTGTGTGCGTTGCCTGCCAATCCAGTACACGAGTATTACATGTGTCAGCAAACGTCTGACAGCATGGCATTCATTAATGAAAATAAAAAGGGTTTAACTCCAGTAGTGCAGGAGTGGGGCTAGAAAAGGTTGGAAAGAGAGAAGGGACGGGTCTCACAGACCGGCCTGAGTGTTCAGTACTGACACGGCTGTGAGCATTCTCTATCATTCTCTCTCTCTTCTTTTCTTGCTGTCTGACAGAGCCAACAAAGAGCTCACACTGGGGTCTGTGCTGAGGTAAGCCAGATCATAATGAAGCCGAGTCTCAAAGGGGATTCCCTTGTGTGACGGCAAATCTGTCTGTGTGTGTGAGCGAGTGTGTGTGTAGCTACACACTATGAAACCATGTACCTCTGAATATTATGCGTCTCCAGAAATGTGTTCAAACATCTTGGAGTGTTTAGCAGCTCTCCAAACTCTCGCTCTCTGACTCCATCTGTCTCTCCCTACAGGGCAGCTTTATTGCTCAGAGGTTGCTCTTTTATGGCTCAGGAGACTTTACTGAGCTCCCAGCTGTTTTATTTAAGAATCAACTTCATCTCAGAAAATTATTTTAAAATGCACTAGAATAAACAATGCACACAAATTAGACAACTGCTTGCATACAGTAAGAAAACAGAGCTATTAAATATAGTTAAGTAACATAGTTAATAAAAGCTAAAAAGATAATTTGGTCTTTACATGATTTTAATAAGAAATAGAATGTTACACATCTTTGACGTTTGGTTACACACTTTGGTGTCTGAGCAAATCTGAGCACAATCTTAAGACAACATCAAAAACTCTTCCAAAACTCTACAGAAGACACGTGAGAGCTTATTACGGTCTGTTTCTGAGAAACTCTGGGAAGCAAAACTCCTCATCAACTCTTCAGAAACAATTGAGATATTAAAAAAGACCTCCTTTGTGATTATTCTCTCCTCTGAGTCTCTCTCTCTCATGGCTGTCTCATAAATGGTAATGCTCAGCCTCCCTCCTGATCTCTCTGTCTGTCAGCACGCAGCACTGAAGCCCAGTTCAGCATTACTGTTATATATAAAAGAGACAGAGAGACACATTATACTGCTCAGGGATGCAGCACAGGCCCAGAGTTCTGCAGAGTGGAATGCTGAAAATGAACAAATTAGGAGTGGATGGAGGTGTACGGTGGAAGGAGTTGCGACTGAGAAAGCAGAGAAAAAAAAGTGTGATCAGTTGTTTTTGGACACGCATCATTTTCCTGGCAGCTGCTGCTTCAGCTGAGCTTGTGCACGAAAGAGACTGTCTTTCAAGCATTCAATCATTGTCTGCAGAGAGAGAAGGAGAGAGAAAAGGAGGAGATGAAGTGGAAAAATGAAAGACTGACATTGGGGGGTGTTATACAAAGACCACCTGTTTTGCTGAAGAAACAAACAAAAACATACCAATGATTTAAATAGATAAACGATACGGACACTGTTACCAAAGAAGATTAATTATTAGCACTGTTTGCTAAGGCAAGTATCATGATAATATGGCTCAGAGTTTGAGGAGAGTTGAGTGCTATCGACAGTAACATGATAACACAGACTTACAGCAGCGTATACAGAGTCTGACAGAAAAAATCCAAGTTCAGCGAGGCTGAAGAGATTCAGGCCCTGACTGAAAACAGGATCTTTACACACAAGAGTTAAAGTGCATATAGACTCACATACATATCTGTGTAACAGTGAAATCAATAGAGTGTGTGTGTGAGGAAAATCACGGATCTGCCCCCACATCTCAAAAACACACATTCTGAGGCAAAGCGTGACGGAACACCTTTGTGTTACTGCGGCCCAGCTGCAGATTGTGAACACACACATTCTTTCACTGAATGCAGAATGTGGCAGTATTTGAGGCCAACACTGCTGATGTCATTTGCAGCAGTGAGTCACTGGGCCCACACTCCTGCTGTGTGTACTGGGCCCCTCACACACACACACAGATCTCTATGCTTGTCCTGGCATCGGAAGTTATATTTATGAGTGTGCCTAGAGAAAACAAACATCCCTCATCTTTTTTCCATTCCTTCTCCTTCGTTTAATTTAAATGCTCGCTCTCTCTCTCGTCTCTGTCTCTCCATCTCTCACTGGTTTAGCACGCTAGCACGACTCATTGGCCCTCCGGACACACTCTATTCTGCCACTCTATTGTCCATCCGACAGCCTTTGTTGTGTGGAGAAAAAGAAACCCCTGCAGTCTCTCTCTTTCACACACACACTCTCTCACACACACTCACACCCACACATTCCACAAGCACGGAGGTCAAAGGGTGCAGCTGCCTCAATAAAGCATCAGGCGTGTGTGTTAAATAGAGAGTGAGTTGGGGTGGGGGGGCTGGGGTGAGGGCAGTGGCTGATTCGGTTTTTCGGGGCTGAAAGCGTGAGGGTGGTGAGAAGAGACGCAGGGCAGCTATTCTGCCTGTGAAGGACTCTTGTCATTTCGGGAATTTTTGTGAAAAAAAAAAACTTTCAAATGAATTCTGAGGCTTTGTGAAGTCCGTGATTGTCTCTATTGTTTGTGTGAGAGTGTGCGTTTGTGTGCGCCTGTGTGTGAGTTTGCGCCTAAAGAGTTTGTCTTGTTCTTCTGTGACACTTTAACATCCTCAGTGTTGCTGAAACCCCTAACAGAACAGAACGAGTTTTTCCTTTAGGAATAAAAAGTGAAATCCCTGCAGACGAAGACTGTATTGATTTTAGTTGTTGTTGTTATTGTTGTGCTATCTCAGGGTGTTGAAGTGTTGAAGCGGGGCGAGACTGACCTCAGGTCAGTGGACATCAAAATAGTTTGGAGATGGACAGTTTAGAAGCAGATATTATAGAGGCAGTGCCCCCCCCCTTCTATTCATTCAAAGATATTTGAAAAAAGGTTTCAGACCTGATCATGTGGACATGGCTTGGAAGGCCTACCGCCGGATAGATCTTCAACAAAGTTATTTTGTTAACTTTACAAATTTTGATATCTTCTTTAGATAAAAACATGTAAAAATTTCTGATGACTCAATGCACAAATGAAAGCAAAATCAATATAAAACAGTGTTCGCAAACCTTCTTATCCATCTGGAATTGACTAAATTGTGAAAAGTGGGCGTTCTCTACCAAAAAAAGACAGACCTGAATGCAAGTTAGTAGTTAATTTTGGAAAAGATGTACATTTTGTCCAAACAAACAGGCCATTTTAATTTAAGTCTCTAAAATCTATCGATATTTGCCATAATCTTAATTACATTAACAAGCATTAAAAAGCAAATAGCAAATTAAATTACAAAGCAGCATAAAACTAACAGCTTTATTACTTAACTGGCTATTGGTTAACCTTAAGCATTGGGTGACACTAGCCATAAAAGAATTTCCTGATGAATCATTTACAATTCTGATCTGTTATTGACTTTCACAAAAGAAACCAAAGAATTAAAGATGAAAGAGACACTCTTGATTAAACATCTGAAAGTGAAGGATGAGGTCACAGGACCACCATGCAGTGAATATCCAAAGGCTAAAATATAACCCATAACTCACGGCGATGTTTCCGGACGCTGTCATACAGATCTGAGGGCCTGTAAGTGTGTGTGAACTGGAAGAGAGAACATGACACTGTGTGGGTGTAAGAACTCTATTGTAATCGGATAGTCGGCTGGTATCATTGTGTTATGGTAATAAATTAATCATCTGAAATTAACACCCTGATTCTTGTCGGGTAATGACTCAAAAAGCACCCTCTCTCCCTTCCCTCCATCTCTCTAAACCCAACCCACCCGTCTGCTGCTTTACCAGCTTCAGTTTTACCAGCCCAGCTGTACTTGTCATCAGCCCCATTATTAACTGTAGCAGTTTGTTTTTCTCTCTCCCAGAACATAAAGAACGCAAGACTTGAGCGAGGGAACGAGAGAGGGAGGAGAACATGTCGAAAGAGGGAGAAAAAAGCCACTCGGATTGAGAGAGAGAGAGAGAGAGAGAGAGAGAGAGCGAGAGAGAGAGAGAGAGAGAGAGAGATGTAAGCCGTGGTGGCAGAGGCTGCAGGAGAGATTAAGGCGGAGGGGGTTCCTGGTGACGACTTACAGATCCGTCTTTTCATCAGCCGCTTTCAGTCGATGCTGCCTACAGGTGCAATCACAGAAAGAGAGAGAGACACTTGACTTTCAGCCCTCACCTCTCCTCACCTCAGCCTTTAGAAAGGAAAAGCAGAGGAGGTGGCCTGCACTCCATTCTTCTCCCCCGTTTCTCTATCTCGCCCTCGTTCATTTTGCGTATTTGATATGCAGATGACTGACCAGCTTTTCAAACGGGTAAATTGCAGGCGACTAGGAAAGATATCTCGCTCTCTCTGACCTTCAGGAGGGTCCCCATAGCAACGCAGTCTTAAGGTTCCCGTGGCGACATTCAAGTCAAGCGAGCCGGTCTTCTGGATTTTCAGACTTGTCGCCAGAACCTGTTCAAATCTGATTATGGAGGATTATCTCCTAATTGATTTCACTCCAGGCCAAGTTTGAGATTTTTTTCTTTTTTAATAACGCAGGACGCTACACAACAGCGCAGTCATTGTACTGAAGACAAAAACCAGAGCGTGTGTGTACTCGTGTTTTCATAAATATATAAGAAAAACCGCAAACATATCTGGTGGTGTGTGTTTGTAGATATTGTGTATTAGCCTGCAGTATAATATTTATGATGTTAATATTTCAGACATTATACACACATTACTTACAAAAGAAACACAGATAAGATTGATTTATTAGGCCTCTCACTTGATTTAAATAAATAACACACAACATACTGCATTTCCTATTTCAGTTCATCACTCTTAATGACTAAAACAACTGTGACATTTTCTTCTACAAGTTATTTCTTTTAGACTTATTTTAATACAGTATTTTAATTAAAATTACATTTGGACAAAAACAAACAATGATAAGTGTAAGTGATAAATTGAGATATCATCACATATGTTAAAATGATGCTTTGAGCTCTGTAACCTGTAGCAAACGTCAACCACGACCATCAAAGTTTAATGGGGAAATAAATAACTGCATCACACCAAACGCTTTTCAACCATTTCTTAACTTTTCTTAAGTATTTTCTTTGACAGTCATCACTCACCTGTGTCTGTTTATCCTCGCTGTTATATCAGCTTCACACTAATCTGAATGCAGCGCTTAACTTCAGATTTCTGTCGGGCTGCACACGCGCTGTGAGGACACGTCGTCTTATTACTTTACACTTGCACCTCGCTTCATATAAATATATATAAATATATATAAATAAATACATATACAACCATGACAAACTAACCGATTATCTGTCATCTGTTTGTTCTGTGACAGAAACACAAACGCGTCACACCTGCCGCGTGCTGTCAACACATGGCGGAGTGATATGTGATGACGACCACGCCCATTATCAATTATACTGCGGAGTGATATCAAAATAAAAGAGACGAAACACTCCTTCAATAGTTCGGTTTTTATAGCGTCCTGCAGTGTTAATAAAAACAGATGTATCTGTAATTAAGTAAAATGTGTTTACATTTTAAACAAATTTAAAAACGTTTATATTTAATTACATTTATTACCAGAAATATCTGGGTAAAACATTTAGGTCATGGTTTGCTGACAAAAAAAAATAATGTCTACAATAAAATATATTATTGTGTGTTTAGTTTCTTAGATTGTTCTGCTGAGTAAAGTATCTCACACGAGTCTCCTCTACAGATCTGAGAAAAGATTTTTCTCTTTACAAACGTATAAAATTTATATTAAACATTATTATTAGAGATATTCACTCCACATTCATCTTATAACTTCCTATTCCTTCTGTATTTCAACCATTTCCATTCAAGTAATCTGTTTCCATTTTATTTCTCCTAAGAAAAAGACAAATAAGACAGTTAATAATTCCATTAAATTTCCAAAGCTATAAAAGAAAAACCTTTGAGCACTACAGTTTTTCTTTGGGTAGTTATTGGAATACAAGCACATTTTAGAAAAATTATGACACAATAAAGGTGACCACAGACGCTTATGAGGATATTTTTAAAATCTTATTTTTATCTCCCTTGTGTTCCTACCTTCTCCTGTTCATCTAAATCATGTTACACCAATGAGAAGATAGTGGACTTCATAAGTTCTCCCTAGGCAATATTAAGCTCTTTACCTCCACATGTATCTGTGTGGCAGCCTCACAGCAAGAATCAGAACTAGATTTGGAATTGTTGCCAGAAGAAAATGGTTGCTCTGGCAACAGAATGATACTTCAGAAACATATAGAATGATATAAAGGAAAGCAATAAAAGAGCGAGACGTGCAGAATGGAATAAATAACAGGGAAACTTGGAGATATTTTTGTGTTTAAAGAACACATTCATTGCTGTATTGGCAAAGCGAAACGTCAGTGTTTCATTAAGAAAAGATGAAAAATGTGAAAGAAAAGAGTGTCAGTAGGGTGGAAAGAAATATAAAGAAAGATAATAAAAAAATTATCTGTCTCATTTTGTTGCATTTTCTAAGGACCACATTATTCTATGAATACAAACAGACAGAAACAAACAGTGAAGTGGGCACTTCAAAGAACGCAGCTTAAACATTTTTTGTGTGTTTTTTAATCAACATTTCTTCAAAGGAATGTATTAGTTGTTTAACCCTTTTAAAGGCATGTATGCAGGAGGGAAATCAAGATAGGGATTGTGAGGGGGGTGGAGGGATGGACACAAAAGAAAACATCACACACAAACATGATGTTTTACAAACGTCTGAACACATCACTGGAGAGGAATGGAGGTCTTTAAAATGGCCGCCACCCGCTGGCTATTGGCACAGAGAAACACGTACACACACTGAAGCGTTCTCTACAAAAATACACACTTTGTGGTTCGTCCCCGCTTTTGTCTGCGTACAGATTACTGGGCCCAGCGTTCGTGGCGAAAGCAAGTGCACAAAAGACTGTTCAATGTAAATGACAGAAGATGAAGCGTTTTGAGGCCAGAGGTTCGATAAGCAGGAGCTAAAAAAGAGTCGGTGGTGGGCAGAGAGTGTGTAGCTGTTTCGTCCAATCACAACAGCACCTGCAAACACTTCACTTCGCTCTGTCAATGAATGATGTCCGCGGCTTCCCAGACGTGTTTTTTTAAACATACGTGAACAAACACGCACGTATATGCACACGAATCCAAGTCCATGTGTACAGGGTCAGAGACATGGCTTACACAGTCATTTTAACAGAACCTGAATGAAAATTGAACACTTAAATATGTATGAAACAGCCCACAAACACAACAGTGCCATAACACAACAAACGCAACACCTCCACATTTTAGGCAACTTGAATTGAAGTAACAAAATCCAAATTGTTGTGTAAGAGAAAACATCGATGTGACAGGAAAAACAATTTCTCACAGTCTTTATGCACCAGAGTGATACAAAACTAAATGTTTTTGAGAGACAAATATTTAAGCTTTCTATAGGCAGGTTGAAAACATTAATCGATTGTTCAGTCCAAACATCAGTCACAAAAACACATCTGCAAAGTAAGAGTACCAACATTTCTGGTATGAATGGCTTGTTATAAATTGTATTTCTATGCACTGTATTTTTTCATGATGACATTCTTTTAAAGGCATACAAACACATACCGTGACAATGGCAGTGCAACAGAACACAGTCTGAACTCTTGAGGCCATAAACATACTCATACAACTACAGAAACGCAGATGGAAATGCTTGCATTGTAAGTACGTGGTCCTATTGAACTTATTTTACATGTGTTCTGACGTAATGTGAGTGGAACAAATTCGAAACCCAAGGGGGGAAAGTTTCCTCCAAAGTGGCATTAAACTGTTTGTTATCATTAAGGTGGCTAACAATAAACATGTCAAGTTTAACTAATACCCCTCAGGCTGATGTTTTGACATAGTTGATCTAAAAAAACGTTTTGCAGAAAAATAGTTTACA
Organism: Ambastaia sidthimunki; assembly: GCA_036877625.1. Classification (NCBI taxonomy): domain Eukaryota; kingdom Metazoa; phylum Chordata; class Actinopteri; order Cypriniformes; family Botiidae; genus Ambastaia; species Ambastaia sidthimunki. The sequence goes on from JAZGTK010003965.1 coordinate 15,069, forward strand.
CTTATGTTTGCTATAGCGCCACCTCTGGCAGCATTGAGAATGCAACATTTTGGAACACAAGGATGCCTAAAAACTGCACTTATATAGCTAGAAGCATTTGTGTTTATGTACTTGCAAAGAGTATGTTTCAGGCCCAAGAACAATTTTCATTGGCACTAACAGAGACTGACTGACACACACACACACACACACACACACACACTGCATGAGTGTGTGTGTATGAGAGAGAGCTAGAGAGAAAGAGGAGAGACAGAGTGTCAGAGTTATGTTAATTACAGTTTGTTGAAGGAAACTAAAATATATGTCCAATCAGAATGGCTTTTGATTGTGTATTCGGTCTGTGTGCGCGCGTGTGTGTGTGAGATAAAAAGCCATCTCTTTAAAAGAGCTTTTTTGTGTGTCACGGCCATTGAATCTCTCTCCGAGTGTGTGCAAGCGTGTGTGCGCATCTGCGTTATATTGAGACGTTTTCCAGATACTCAGGAATTTGAAATGAGTCTTGAAATATTTCCACTTCACTTCATGTGAACAAAATAAGAGCACTGTGTGTCTGTAAAAGAGACTGTGTGTCCGTCTATCCTGTTGTCCATTTGAGAGAATTAGTTCCTTTCTTCCCCTCATCTAAATCTCTCTTTACCTCAGAACACAGCCGTGCGCTCACATCTGCCTCCACTCTGTCAGATGAGCTTCTCTAAGAGTTTATTAAAAACCTTTCCTATTTCTTTTTCTCTCTTTCTCACGCTCTCTCTATCCTCCTTCAAGCATTTTTCATCTCCCTCCCATTTCCCCCTTCCCTTATTTTTTGTCTTTTAATGTGTGATTCTTTTGTAGTTTCACACTTTCTAGAAGTTTCTTGCGCATCCGTTTTCTTTTGCTATCAGACGGTGTTCATATCCTTTTCATTTAACCCCTATCCATTTTTTCCCTCCTTTAAGTTTTTTCCTTTTTTGTTCAAAAAAGCATCTTAAAAAATAATAAAAAAAACCTCTCAGATTGTTCTACCTCAACACGTTCACAAACAAGGTCTAGCTTCAAAACTACATCAGAGTACAAGGAGCTATAAAAATATATGTGTAGAGTGGAGGAGACTCCTGGGAAAAAGAAAATGAGGTGGAAAACACAACCAAACAAACTCAGTTTCTGCAACAGAATGAAAGTATTAAATTAATTTACAACTCAAAAGAAAAAGACACAAGGTCAGCATGTCGATAAAAAATGAAGAAACAAATTAGACCTAGCAAAGGAACTGTATAACTTTACATGAAAAATTTCTAAAAATTATTTTACTGAGTATTCATATATAATAATATTCTATGTGTTTAAAAGTGATAAAAAAAACTTTTTGATGTTCGCTCATATTTTGTGTTTTGGTTTTGAATTAGTCTAACAAACACACACACACCCATGTTCACACTAACACTGTAACTGTACTCAGACACACAACTCATTCACTCCCATGTGAACACTCGCAAGTTTTACTGAAGCTCACCGGTTGCGCACAAATACATGTGCAACAGCAGTGTCGGAATATTTATCCTACACACTCACAAAATACACACATTATTAAAATATACAAGATTCTCCACACCACTAAAACTCCACCAATCAAACACATGGGTCTTAAATCATGTGACTGCAGCCCTGTGCGATGATTGGCTGAAGGAGTAGTAACACAAACTAGACTGCTATTTGTGAGTAAATGTGGCATTCAAAGTTCACGTAATGTCGTTTTAAATTTGGACAAGTAGAGTTTTCTTTTGTTAATTTTCGGTTGTTTTGCAAGTACATCAAAAAAGACAGTTTTGATGCTTGTGCTCCAAAAAACCTCAATAAAACCAATAGTTTTCTTGTTTTTTCAGTTGGCTGAATCACTCCAGGAGGTCTTTTCTAGCTTTAAGAACATTTCCCTGTGGGACGTCAGAGAGAAGGAGGCCCTCACATCAGGACATCCTCTCTCTAACAAAAGGCCAAAGTTGGGGGGAGTTGTGAGGAATGAAACACACGGCCGACCCCAAACTGTCAGTTTATCAGAGAAATGTGTGTGAAGGTAAAAGGATCTGATCTACAGGGACCGCAGGGGGGGGGTGGGGGGGGACTTAGGTAGTTAAGGTAGGTGTGGTCATAGCAGATGAAGGTAAGGTCGTCTCCGGTTCTCATACTTTGTAGTAGATGTTGGCGGGACTCTGAGGAGGCATCTCCTGTACGATGTAAACTGGATGGCCGTAGTCTCCGCTGACTTTCTCGTAGTGTGGGCAGTAGGCGGAGTCAGAAGTCCGCAGCGGAATGATGATGTCACTAGGCTCTGATCCATTGTTGTTGGCACCTCCTCCGCCCCCCCCACAGCCTCGTTTGGGCGAGGTCAGAGATGAGAGAGAGAGGGGAGGGTGGTGCGATTCAGAATGTTTGGCATGTCGCCGTCGGTAACACACCACGCAGATCACGGCGGTTACAAGAAGAAGGAAGGCAGAACCTCCGGCTGCACCTGCGATAACTGCAATGTTGGAGGGAGGGAGGGGGCCATTTTCTCCACCCGGTCCTCTAGAGGGAATTCTGGGATGCGTGTTGTTTCCAGTGCCTGCAAAACAGAGAGACAGTTTGATTTACAAATTGAAAACACTACCTTTTGTGAAACAGCAAAGAAACATTAAACATTTAATAAATATATAAAGACACTCAATGTTGCCTCTGAGTCGATTTTGATGTATGATTCAGTTTAATGAAATTCATTACACTGGAGACTTTTGGTGCTTTTCCACCAAAATGCACCAGTCCAATGCATTTTATTAGAGGAACTTTTCAAAGTTTTCTAGCTTACACTGACACCCATTAGTGAGATGACCACCTTTAACCTGTTCGTGTGCTGGAGAGAAGTGGCCTCTGACACTTACATGAGTATTGCTTTGATGTAGTGAGTTCATTAGTGCTGCCACATCCTGCTCTTTAACATCACCTTTCCCCGTTTATCCCTCCATCTGATGGCCTAGTTAATGTCTTTAACCAATCAAATGGAACAAATGAAATGGGGCCAGTCATCTAACAATCTGATTGGCCTGTTCACGTCCTTAACAGATCAAAGTGAACCAATTAGAGTTTTGCCATGTTCAGTAAAACTCAGAAATGTGAACAGAAAGTTGCAGACTGGTGAACTTTTCTCTGAACTCACTGGCTCAGATCACACTGACCAGATCACACTAGTCAAGGTGGATTAGGTTTCTGTAAACAGGCATGCGTTGACACAGGTGTAAAACACACACGGTTTAACGCTGTGGTCGGCCATCTGAGTGGATACTGTGGTCTGGCAATGGAGACGTGAACCACAATCAGCAAACCGTAAAGAAATAAAGATCAGGAGAGAGAGGAGGTTTTGGACGCCATTAAAGCCTGTTCACACTAACAGCAAAAAGAAAATGAATCAGTTGAACAAATTATTATTCAATAAAGTTTTACACGGCTTTTATATGTTGCCTATAATTTGTTGCCTAATTTTAGGTGAGAGGTAAGATTTCCCAAACTTACAATGTAAAATACTTCAACAAAAACATCAGTGCAGCAGATGCTATTCTGATATTAATGTGACGTTAATATTTCACTATTTGTCATGTTAACAGTGCAAACAAAACATCAATTCACAGCAAGAGATCAGCAAATATTTGCAGAATACGTTTTATTTCATTGGTAAGACAAACGGTCCAACCCAAACTCACACTACTGGTTGAGCTTATAATGCTGTGCTGAACTATTTGAAACACACAAACAAATGTTTAAATAGTGCCACAGAATCACAATGATCACACCCTTTAAATCTATCAATGGCCTGGCACACAGAAGACTTAATATAGTTGTCTTATTGTTCTGTTCCTGCCAGCTTTGAAGTTGTTTAACAGTTCATGTTTTAGCTGTAAAATCTGTTAAATACTCAGAGGACAAACAGGAGCATCAGATGTAAATGTTGTTTTTTTGCTTGTAATAAAAAATAAACACTCTTAACAGGTTAACATGAGCTATTGTTAAAGCGGTTAATACACGCTGCAGTGTTACATACCGGAATCTGCTATTTTAGCCTCTTATATGAACAACAGCTGAACAGAAAGAGCGTTTAATAGATGTGGGATCTATGAGACTGTATTAGTCATTTATCTTTACATAACTGGATTATGGAGTGTGGGAGGCGTTTCACTGGGGAAATGAAAGCCAATCTAAACACTGTGGTCTGATTGGGCTCTTTAAAGAGGAGAGTTTAAAGATGTAGAGAAGCTCACGATATAGATACACTGTAGCTGTTTATCATACTGTAACACTTTATATAAAAGCAACAACTTCTCTCATCATTTACTCACTGTCATGTGTTTCAAACCACTGTGTGGAACATATACAGAACGTTTGAGCAATGTTCACGCTGCTGATTTCATTTAAAGAAATTTGTGTCATTGACAAGAAATATGATAAATGAGATTAAACATGAACTGCAGCACACGTGTTATATGGAGTAACTGAACTGACAGAGACCGGTCACTGTATGTTTTTATTGGAGAGGAAAACGTTCTTCAAATTTGTTTTACGGCAGACAGTCACAAGGGTTTGACTGTGAGTAAATGAGAACAGAGTTTTCCTTTTTGAATGCCCTGCTCCTTTAAAATGAGAAATGATGTCATTGATGATGAGAGAAATGTAGGGTTTGATTACACGCACATTACATACCAGACATGAAACAGATGAGCATTGTGCTAAACTCTGTGGATGTAGCTGTTGTTTCAGTGTGGTTGTGATCTCTACAGCAGACACAAGAGCCCCTGCAGAGCTCACAAACAGCCGGAAATACACAGTCCTTCTCAACTGACCCATCATTATTCTAGACACAATTCCTCTCGTTTCTCTCTCCATCTCTCACTCCTCTCCCCCTCCTGCGCTCCGTGTCTCTGTGACTGTCCGTGTTATTGTGCTCGTAATGACCCCCCCACCCACCTGCCTCACCCCAACTGATGACAGACAGAGAGACAGATGATAGTATATGAATATCCTCATTTTTAATTCTCTCATCTGGTCTCTCTTACACTCTGTCTTTGTGTTTGGGATCATTTTGTGTATGTAAGAAATTCAGCAGCCACTCGTCTCACAGACATTAACCACAAGCAAACAGAGCTGGAGTCATTCTCTCATTCTATCATGCTACACTGATCATGTTCCTCTCCCCCCAATTTTCTGTGTCTTTCTTTCTCTCAGGACCAACTAAACCCAGGCTGCTAAACTAATGGTGTTAATAAGTCTCTGAAACGACAGCTCTCTCCTCCTCTCATCCTTTATCTTTCCCCGTGCGGCCATTACCACCGCACTCTGCCTCCAGCTCACGGCGCTCAGGCCTCCAACGGGAGAAAAGAGCAAGAACCAGAGGAAGCATGAGGAGGAGAAAACAAACAGACGGGTGGAATTTATCAAAAAGAACCGGAGCGTCTGTTTCTCTCCATCCATCTGTCGTTCCTTCAGTTAGTTCTGTTCTGTCTTTAATGTTCTGTCTGTTTGGGATGTAACATTTCAACATGTCCTCTGCTAAAAATGTGGGCAGCTGTGTTTACCTGGGTTTGGGTTGTTGATACGGCCCGCTGGGTCGGGTTTGGGGGACTTGGCTGGGAGGCCATATGGACCTACAGACAAACAACAGAGTGAGGAACAGTTTACTGATAATGATGGATTAGTTCACCTGCACACAACATACAAATGACAAATAAGTCTTGTTATGCAACTTCACAGGTATAATATACGATATCACACAAATTAGATTTTTTGTACTAAGAATTGACACAATTTATGCAGACATACGCATTTAAATTTAGAGACTCTTTTTTTAAAAATGTACCAAAAATACTGATGTCTCATTTTTCACTTTTGGATTTTTGTGCAACATTGTCTGCAATAAAAACTGCAAGTAAGTGAAAATCAGGGAAAATCTTAAATGTTTTAAAAGTGTCACATATGGTCCCTATAAGATGATTCAATATAGTGCCGTTCCAGCCCTCACTGGTATTATTGAGGGACTTCTGCTGAGGTGATGTAACCATTACATTACTGTATACAGCAGAGAGATGCTTCATACACACAGTCATCACTGAGCTGTCAGGCCTGTCAGAATGCCATGACAGCCTGTGTGTGTGCGTGTGTGTGCGTGTGTGTGTGCATGTGCAGACGTATCTCATCAGAAATCTCCAACCGAAACGGCTTTTATTTAGATGACAAACAAAACAGACGTGACCTTTCAGCCACACAGAAGATAACAGCTAGAGTGAGAGACAGCCAGAGAGTGAGAGAGAAAGTGAGTGAAAGAGAGTGAAAGGGTGTTGTTTCAATGTTTTGTCAATAAAAGTTGTGTAAAAAAAATTCTAATTTATATCTAAAGATGAGCACAAGCGAGAGAAAGAAAAACAACATGAGTTTTAGTCTTTGAGCTGTGTTGAATCTCTGTGAAGAAGTGATTGTGTGATCAGCACAGCTGATAGTGACTGTTCAGCTCACACAGTTATGACTGAGTGTGTCCACAGTGATTCACTTACTGCTGTTTTCCCGGGTTTAATAATGAAAACTAACAGAGTTTGTGTTTGTGTGTAAACAAAAGCTATTGGTCGTGAGCCTGTTCATGTGTGCCACTGAAACTCTTTACTGAGCCTGTTTCCCCAAATCCAACATCCGTAACTGTTTCAGGTGACCAGTCCTCTGTTGACTGCTGATACGCTCCCATAAATGTGTGTGTGTATGTGTGTGTGTGTGCGCGTTACTCACTCTGTCCCACTTTCAGCACCACCTTCATGCCCTGTGTAGCACACACTCCTCCTCTCATGCTCTCCAGCCCCAGACGAGTCCCGTCTGATGTAGCTATAAAAACACACAGATGTGTTACTTATTATCTCTGATCAGTGTGATATCACCACAGTTCATGAGTGTGAGCACATATGAAACACAGGTCAGATCAGAGCGTCGGCCTCTCGTGGTTAGATGACATACTTGAGCATATTAAGAAAGAAACATTCCTGATTCCTGATCTCCCAATAAAGAAAATGCCAAACAAGCACCATGTTTGGAATGAATACTAGTTGAATGTGTACTGTACAGCATTTACTGCTATTTTCTTCATGGCAGCATGTGAAACAGTTTTCAGAATGAAACGCTAAAGATTTTAAACAGACATTTGCAACATTGTTGCCAGATGAGCGCATTGCTTTGCATGATGTCCACCCATGTGCAGAAACAGCTTCAGCTGGCCATCCAATGAAAAAATGAGATGCAGTGAGATGTCAAACATTGTAGTTTATATAGAAAATAAATGGCAGGTCGATCGCGTACAGAAAATTTGCGTTCTGTTCCCAGTATACAAACTGTATAATGAAACAATTGCACCTGTAGTTTGTAGCGCATCACTGTGAATGTACCCACACAGCAGAAATAATCCCCACTGACATATTTGATCTAATGTGGATTAACACACACAAATGTCACTCTGGATCATGGTACAGCCCTAATGAGGTCTAATTTACAGTCCCAGAGGAGGTCATGTAACACCCAAAACTCCTCAAACTGCATCCATCACTCAAACACACACACACACACACATACACGAGTTACACGCGTGAATGTGGGCCAGCGGCGATGCTCCTGATATGAGGTGGGCTACAGGTGGACATCATGTGAGATGCATGTGGGCGAGAGTCAGCTGAGAGCGATCGACGGCTATGTGGGCCAGACGCAGGGGCCAAAGACAGAACAGGACAGCTTGTCCTTGGTAATAAGGTCTGGCCATCTTAAATGAGAGAGCGAGTGAGCAAGAGAGAGAGATAATGAGCTGATGTAAGTGAGAGCGCCAGATCTTATTCACTGATGGATGTTAGAGACAGAAATGAAATGGAAGAGAGACACACCTCCAGTTCATCCCTCCTGTAATCTTACATCCTGCCCTTCCATCTCTCTCCATTCTCAATCCTTTATTATCATGTGTCACTCTCTGTCAGTCTTAAGTGGACTTTTGCACAAAAAAAAAAACATTANTCAATCCTTTATTATCATGTGTCACTCTCTGTCAGTCTTAAGTGGACTTTTGCACAAAAAAAAAACATTACATTTTACTAAAAAACACCTCTGAGCAGTAGAATAAAATTCTCACCAATGACCCAGAGTGTGAAAAAAGACACATCTCTCTCTCTCTCTCTCTCTCATTTAAAGGAGCACTGAATTCACACAGAGACAGATAATGTCTATATAAATATCTCTATTAAATTTGATTAATACTATTGACTGTTCTCATTACCAACACTTCTTTTCTCTTTTTGTTAATAAAATGCAAAAAGTCATTTTCATAATTCATAATTCAGATTTTTCCCTTAAAAGAAGATAAATTTACCTCAAAAGTAAAATTGTGACCTATTTTTTCTGCAGTAAACAGGGAATAAAAAACAAGCTTAAAAAAGGAAACACTCAACCGTCAACATATTCTGAGACGTTTTAAAAGACGCAAGACGGTGAACGAGAGAGAGACAGAGAGAGAGACAGAGAGAGAGAGAGACAGAGAGTAAGAGAGACACTGATGCTCTTTGACAAGCTGTTGTTCACGTGACTGAGAAGAGAGACGATAAAAACTGATGGAAAGACCTAATGTGTGAGTGGACGACAAAAAAGAGAGAGTCTTAAAATACTGCGAGATCTTGCAGTAAAAGACAAGAAAGGACAAAGAAGAGAAATACTGTAATAAATCTGTGTTATACTTTCAGCTTTCCTTACACAGAGAGAGAGATGCCAAGATGGGTCACTGAGACAATGATGAGCAGTGATGGAGAGATGAGGAGAAATGAATGAGCTTTCATAAAGAGAGCGTCTCTTTACACTGTCAGGAACAGAACAAACAGGCCAGAAAAATGCTATAAAAATATAATTAATAACATTTTTTATTATAAAAATGCAGAATGTTTTCTGTTAGGGCTAGAGTGGGTTAGGGTTAACTTACAGTGTTCATAACAAGCTGTGTATAAAACAATAGGAGTCTACAGAATGTCCTCATTTAGACAGAGAAGTAAACGTGTGTGTGTTTGTACCCCTCTGCCCAGGATAAGAGTAAAATCCTGAAAATAAAAACAGTGTAAAGCAGTTCTTCTTATGTGTACAGATACAGTGAGTGTCAGAAATATTCAAGAGAGAATACCTCATAATACACACAGAAGTATCTGGGCCAAAAGAGCGATTTAGTGAACAAAACAGCAAACAAATGGAGCTGTGTGTGTGTGTGTGTGTGTGTGTGTGTGTGTGTGTCTCCCACGCATGTGTTTATGTAAAGGGGTTCTGGGAAGCCTCTTGTCACACTAATGATGGTGATAAAGCAAATGTCAGTCAGACGTGTGTTTGTGTGTCATGTGTGAGTGTGTGTTATGTGTGTGTGTGTGTGGTGTGTGTGTGTGTGTTATGCGTGGGTGTTATCCCACGGCTATTGCTGCTTTGCATTTGTGTGTGTTTATCAAAATAAGAACGTGTGTATTTGATGTATTTGTGTAGCATGCACATTTCATATATTTCTCACGGCAGAACACAATGCATCATAAATATTAAAATCCTGGAATACAGTTTTTTGTTAAAGGAATATTCGTTATTTTCAGACTAATGTCTGTCTGACATATGTATAATTCTGTTGATTTCCACACACAATCATTTTAGCTTGTCCCTCAGTATGTTAATTTTGTTACAATAATGTTTACAATGCAAGCTTAGCACAACAAATCACAGTTTAAAACAGGAAATAACATACTGTCAAAATGATCGTATAATACCACAGTGTCATTTAGAAACATAACATGTATGTAGTATGTATATAGCAGTGAATCAGACTCTGTTATTTTCTCTTGGTATGTGTGTAAGAGTACCAGCAAAAGGGTTTTAACAAAACTGCAAACACAACCAAAATAAATTCATACAACAAAAACAATAGAGGTTTGACCAGGAGTTTAAGATAGTCATAGATCAGATAACATTTTGACAATAACATTCATATAAACACTGTGACAGATGCTGTAATTCAGACTGCCAGCAGTCAACATTTGATCAGTATGTGTGTTCTCTGAGACTGAACCAGTGACCGTGATGTTGTACGATGAGTTACAGGAAGACTAAAACTGAAAGCATGAGCTGCATGTGTCTGTTTTTAAACTCTCTGACTCACTTCCACTATAATTGTCTAAACTTACTATAAATGCATCATAAGACAGTCTATTTCCTGTTTGTGACACTGAGGGACAAGTCAAAGTTAATATTTGTGGTAACCAACAGCATTCCACAAGTTCTGTCCATAGACATTAAGTTGAAAATAACATATAATATAGCATTAAACACACATGCCCATTTAAATCTCAAAACACACCAGTGACCGAGCTGCAAAATACAGACAGTAAGAACTCAGAGTGTTTGTGAGAAATACAATGTTTTTCCAGTACTGAACTGTGAACGGAGGACGGCTCTCCTCAGCCAACTATTTCCACCTTTGGCTCACACTTCATATTTCCTGTAACTGAATAAGAGTCAATAAATCAGGAGTAACATGTTCGTACGGTTGATTTAAGCCATTAACGAAGCCCTTGTAAGCAATTAAGAGAGTGCAGACAGCTATAGGAGAGAGAAAAAGATATAAAGTCACAGCTGACACACAATCATATTGTTTTCCAT
>JAZGTK010003966.1:347-16922 GCA_036877625.1 Ambastaia sidthimunki
GGTGAAGCGTGTCAAACAGAAACAAACATCACATTTATTATCTTCACTGCAGCCGCAGATGCAGAACAAGTCACAGCTCAGATGTCACACTGTTAACTAGATTAACTATAATACAAGTTATAGTTAACTGAAACTAAAGATTTTAAATGTATGGGATGGTAAGGAGACCGTTTGAACACTAATATGTTATGTACTTGTTCAATGACTTGGTTAATTTTTAACCAAAACAAATTGCAGCTTTCAAACTAAACCTACAATTTTGTAAAAACTTTAAAAACTAAAACCAAACTATTTTGCACATTTCAAAACTCAAACAAAGCTTTTGTTTTTAATATTTTTATCTCAAATTAACAGGAAATAGTTTACTTATAGTTTATTTATACTAAAAAAAAAACAATACATAAAGTTGTCCCCAGCCAATTCATTTGTTCATCTGAAATAGAAATAAAAACTAAAATATATCAATAGACTAAAATTAAAACAGTAACAATAGTTAAAGGAGAAATTAAAACTAAACTAAATAATTTTAAATTCAAAATGAAATATAAAATAAACCAAATTTAACACCCAAAACTATAATAGTCTTGGTCTACACCATTGTTTCACTTTCTGACTATAACAGAGCGTTCAGCTCACCTGGGCATGTTGATGTCTCTGTTTCTGGGTCTTCGAGACAGTTTATGGAAGGCCACTTTAACCCCGATGGCCACAGCAATCGTAAATGAGATGACTCCTCCGATGACGTAAGCTGTGTTGTTGCTCTGTTGCTGCAGAGGGTCGAAATCCGGGTCGTTTCGGACGGGGGGCTGGGTGATGGGCGTGGCCGTGACGGCCCAGTCGGGTGAGCGGTAGTTGGAGCAGGAGTCCTGATCCAGACGACTGCGCTGGTGTTCGCAACAGAAGCGATAATGGCACGTGCCGCAGCAGTAAATGTAGGTGCCCTTGGTGCAGTTGAAGGTGTTGTCGTACTGTCCCATCACATCGTAGTAACCCTGACAGACATCCACGTCCACCAGTCGGCGAGGAGGCGGGGCCACCTGGGCGGCACCCAGGGGGGGTTTTAGGGCGTCGGCCGTGACATTGCGGGGTAGCATGATCTGTGGGAGGGGTTTCGGAGGGATCTCAGCGGCCTCTGGTTCTGCTGCCATGGCGGCCGCTTCCTTGCCCCGTACGTCAGGCAGAGGGGGAGGAGCCTTGCGGCCACGCCCACGTAGCAGAAGCAGAACTGGCCCACCATTTACAGAGGAGCGCTCCGAGGTCACAGTCACTGTGGAGACCACGGGGCCAATGAGGAGGAAAAACAAGAGGGCAGCAGGTGGCATCTTGATGCAGGGGGTGTTTCTTATTATCAAAGATGAAAAAACGTGAAGCCTTTGTATAAAAGACTTTTTAGGCCTACAAAAGCTGACGTATTAAATCAATGTCTATCAAAAGTTGCAAATCAGTGTGGCAATATATAATGTAGACAAGTTAATCTCTCTTTCACATGTGCATACACTAGTATGCAAATTATTCAATATGCAAACTGCACATCCAAGTGCGGAAATCTGTGTTAAAGAAAAAGCATGAGGCTCTCAGTTAGGGCGTAAACATTTCTGTAAAGATTATTAACAATGAGGTAAATCTATATGTGTTCTATACATTTTATGCTTGCTTGAATTTAATGGGCGTGATGATAAGTTGGAATGTTCTAAAACTTTAAATTGGCACAAAACTAAATATTTAGATATGGGTTAAAATCTCAGTTTCATAAAGAACTGCTTTACAAATATGGAAATGATTTCAATGTAAAAAGAAAAAGTATTTTGTTTTGAGCAATTTCGTCTTGTAAACAAAATGTTAACAATGTAAACTTTGCAAAGTGTCAAAAACAAAGTCACGGGCTTCTTCTTAAAGGTGATTAAGTCTGTACAACTGAACTGATCTATGGCACAAATTCATTCAAGACTCAAGAGTTCGTTTAATGGGAACATGTAAACATTTCTGCTCGAGTGTAAACTGTATATCAAAGTCTACCGTGAGACTCACTTCACAAAGTTCTCTAGTCCGGTTGGCACTTCAGTTGTCTTGCACAACAGCTCACTAAATACGTCTATAGAAACAAACGGTACAATAACCTCACGAAAACAGCTTCTACCACTTAACTTTTTCTTGTGACTTGTAAACAATTGTCATCACCAGCTCCAAGAACTGATGTCGTCTTGTAAACAAATCTCAGGTGGTCGGCGCTTCAGGCCTTGACGTCAATACGCACGACTAACAACAACACCTTTCACGCTCCAAGGTCATGAGGTTCTGTTGTGCAGTCCACAGAATAATCATGCTAACAGTGTCAGTTCTCCAGAAAGCTGCACAGACAAAAACTAAGTACTTCATTTTTTAGGTTTCAGAAGGAAGTCATTGAGGCTAGCGCTAAAGGTAGGATGAAGCAATGAAAGAATGACTGTAAGAATTCACGAACCAAACCTCAGAACTTCAAACGAGGAAGAGCTGATCTTTAATCTAAAGGCGGCACCACAGGACAAAGGCTCATTTCAAAGGCTTTGGAAGAGTGTGGTCAGGTAGGGCACTCACAAAGTTTAACAAGCAGCACGTGTATTGGTTCCTGGTTTGACCACACGAGTCGTGCCAGAAAGGAAGTAGAGTTTAGGGGAAGAGAGGAAACGAAAGAGGGGTCTAAGTCAAGTTAAAGGTTAAGGACCGTCGATTAGAGGGTCAGTGTTTGTTGGACCCTTTTGCGAGAGTGTCTCTGCTCTGGATTTAGCTCAACCCAACAGAATAAAACAAAAGGGGGCTTGGGCCCGGTTCTGGCAGGACAGCATGGTTGAGCCCACTGAACAGGCATGAACAAGTCGGGATTCATTCGTTAATGTGGCACCCTTGGAGACTGACAAGCAAACACAATAACTTTTCTCTCTGCTAAAAGATCTATTCTAAATATTAAAGAGTATCTCTTCAAGTAGTGGAACAACTTTAAAGTTCATCCCACTGGAAACACAGTAAAGTGTCAATGGCTCGCTGGTGAATATGGCAAAATACGGTAGAACATCAAATTTGTACCGCTGTCTAACATACAATATTCCTGAATATTCCCATGCACCTGCTCTTCTGGAATGACAGAGCCAAAGGTTCACGATGATGACAGAGATTGGCGTCAGTATGGCTATGAAAAGTATGGCTTCAGTATTTAACCCTTTAAAGACAAAAGACAGTTACTCCTCGTGAGGGTTTCGCTGCGTGCTCTAAACGCAGGAGACGCTAGAGAGGAGAAAGAGGAGGAACAAAAGAGTTTTCAAGATGGATGACTAAAGAGATTTGATGGAGAGGAGAGGTTAACGGGCCCTACTGAGTGAAACGGACGACTAATCGACAGAATTAGCAGCAGCTCACTTTGGAAAGTTTAATGAGGCTTGTGGAAGCCATCCGTTAGCCTGTCCATCCATTGATCAATCGATCAGAAGCCAAACTCTCTCAGGCTAATGCATTGCTAACATCTACTTTTACATAAAGCATGTTTAACCAATAATGCACAACTCTCCCTCTTTTAGGGAACTAAAACTGCTTGTTTTTGACCGAAACCAAGTTGTGGAATTATAAACTTTTCACATTGGAAACCGTCACATGCTATTTTACTTAAAAAAAGCAATTCAAAATAATAAACTGGAAATGTTATCTAGGCTTAAATAGATTAACAAAAATGCAGGTGATATAATGTTTTGCTTCTGGTTGGCACAGTTAGTTTTGGCACTGGTTTTGGTAGCAAAAAGACGAAGACAAGATCTTCAATCTGTGCAAATCAACATCCTTTCAAAAAGCCACTGGCTCACAAAAACAATCACAGTTCAGCTGCTTTAGAAAAGCAGCTTGTAATCCCGGCTGGGACTTCAGTCTATTTCATCCGGGCTGAGGGCTCTTTGTCTTGGCTTCTGTTTTCCTTTGTTAGTCTTGGAGTTTCACTGTAAGACAAAAGGAAGTTAAGAATGATTCAATCCGATGTGGAGAAAATCTTAATCATATTCATTCAATATTTTATATACTCAGCTAACAGGAAACATTCTCAGAATATTGGCTGTTTTCTAAAAGTGCTTCCAAAGTTATTAAAAACATTCTTGCAGTAATGTTAGTAGAACATTTTTACATTATATATCATATCATTTTTTTTAAATAGTTAGGGGAATGTTTAAAAGTTACAGAAGTAAAAAACATTTAATAGTAACATTAATACAACAACTATATATAACTTATGACTATAACACTAACTTTCTTTTTGAGGCATTCATCATAAAAAAATGTATTCTGTACAGGATCCTTAGCACCTGATATTGAACAAATACAAATATTTAATTATTTAACATTTAAACCATGTTTACAATAAATCTCCTGCAAAAATAACAATATTTTGATCATGCCAACCACCCCTGTGTAAAAATATAATGACACATAATAGCCCAGAACAGTCAGATAATGACTGCAATCAACAAACCAATCAATAACGTTAAGAGTTGTGCATCTGTGTGTATACGTTTCTTCCTTATAATAAAAACAAGCTACAAAAGCATTAAATTCTGAAATAGCAATTAACACAGTGCAAACATATGCAATATCAGCACCATATTTTGCGCATATAGCAGTGCGACCTCAGCTTTCGCACGCACTGACTCACACGTTAAAGCCACGACAGTGACTAACACACTCTGTATTGCTTGCCATCACACTAGGCGCACATGTTAGTGGCACTGATGCAATACAGAGATTTCTTCTCCCTGGCAGCCCTTGTGATAAGCAAACATGAGTATAAACACCACTGGCTCGAAAAACCTTTCATTGAGATTCTGAGAATCCATTGATGCCCCAGAGAATTCAAAGAGATGGAGCTTTTGAGGTAAGGTCGCAGGCAGAGAGAAAGCGGGGGGGTGACACTGTCACAGATGTGTGGAGAGTGGGGGGTTGGCAGGGTAGAAAGAGACCCTGTTGAGAGGAGAGGAAGGATGCAGGAATGGGGGAGGAAGGGACTTTGGGACCAAGAACTGAGGATGAGATAAAGAAAGAGCAAAACACGAGGCTACACACCCTCAAACGGCCTCTAACTGCAACCGAGTTTATCTTATGCCCTTTCGCTTTACAGTGTTTTTCTGACTGGCTACCTTCACGCAGTTGCATCTTCCGGTGTTGCCATCGGCAACGCCTTGTGTGGCTAATGATGTGAATCAGAGAGACAGGGTTTGAGACGCATGAGCTCGCTGAGCGACTGTAGACGTGCACAATAGCATCTGCAGAAAGTCCTCTGATACACATACACACTCTCACACACTTGATGTGTCTTAAAGACACAGAGGTCTTGCCAATGGCCCGAGTGTGTCACACAACCCACTTGTCTTCCTTCTCTGTTGTTACCTCATGCACTCTTTATTTTTCTCGATCTGTTTGTCAGCGCGTGGGTCCAACGCGTTCTCCTCGAATAGCTGCGCTGCAGTGAGTGAGCAAGAGTTCGATCAGATCACCTAGCTTGTTTTGTCCCCCCTGCGGTAAATATCCACTCATATGTTGTCTCCAAAGCAATGCACATCATCCACCAACTCCCCTACAATCCCTCCACCCCCACCCCCTTTATCATCCTCATGTCTGTTTCTGTAACTTAAACAGCATCAGTCCCATCCACAAACAGGTGCAAATGACAGATGTCAGGCCAATATGCAGCCCATCAATTTACGACCCAGCACACACCACAACAGAGGCACAGTGAATGGAGGGATGAAGGGCAGAAACAGAAAGTGAGAACACTAGGCCCTAGAAGATGAAAAGAAAGCAATTGTTAGCTCGTTTCTCACACGGTCAGGATTTCAGGTCTGTTAGTCAGCAACAAGTCATTGCTTAGTACAAACGCGTGATACAGAACAAAAACATACTTTCATTGGTAATCTGACACGAAACGTGGCGATATGTGCGCAATTCTGGCCATTTAAATGACACATGAATGCTGGGGTTAAAGATGCGCCATAGTTATGTGAAATACAAGATCGTTCAACCACAAACACACACACAAACACACACACACACTATATGCAGCATCATGGCAGCTCTCCGATAGGAAATTAACATTCCAGTGGCGGAGGACACACGCTGCTCAGACTCCAATGACATTTATTTACCCCGATCTTATGCGCGTCATGCGCATCCTCTATTTACATGACACGCAATGTCCCGTTCAACAAAATCCACCAAAAAGCCGCATAAATGCCGTGATGGAGCGCGCGACCCGTGCCATCCCCGCGCGCGCCGCTGCAGCAACAGCATCGGACTGGAACAAAATGAAGGCACGTCTTACCTGCGCGCGTCAACAGCTGTCCGCCTCAGATCTGCGCAAAACAGCGACCCTGAAGCTGAGAATAAAACAAAACAGATGATGAGACGATGCAATGATCACACTGATGGGTCTCTTGCGTTTAACAGCTCTTGCTCGGTAGAAAAAGACGCAGTTTTGTGGCACTGGTGACGAGCGAGCGTCTCATTTCAAAGCGACTATAAAACACGCGCTTTTGTATCTCCACCTGCCGTGCATGACCTACAAAACCCAACACCTTCAAAATATACTGTTATCATTTAGTCACGAGTCATTAAAAGGTGAAAGCAATAAGTGGACGTCTCGAAATGGCACAAATATTGACCATGCGCAATTTACCGTCCAGAAAGAACAGAAACGCACAGCGCTGCGTGCTTCCAGGTGTTAACGCGATTTGTTTCTTTTAAAATAAACGAAATGCTATAATAATGATAAATAAACGAAACGCAATTGACTCTGCACAGTTAAATCCGTGTGTCGCCTACAAAGCACAAACAGACGATTAATTAGACGCGCCCGGTAATATCCGACGCCGCATCCGCTCTATTATTCCGCTTTTAATACGAATTCAATGGGCTTCACACATCGCTAATAAAGATCTACCTCCGCTCCACTGAAACGCAAGGAAAAGCGATTGCTCCCACAAAGGTCCGCTTCGCTCACTTTACATCCATTGATTGGAGCGAACAGACGCTTGCACGTGGTTTCATTTGCTAAATGCTGGAAACGATCTGCCAATCGCTGGCACGCTTTATTGGCCAAGAACCTCTTTTCTGTTGCTGGACCTATTGGGTTTTCAGGGAAAATAAAATGACGCTCGCGGCGGCGCGCGCTACAGAGATGTGCGCGCGTGAGGACGCACGCGTCTCTTGAGCACGGGCCGGATTTATTGTCCTTAACTTAGTGCTTTATGAATATTTAGCAGGACATTTGGAGAGTTAGATTATGGATGCATAGATGCTGCGTTGCCATTGTGCGGCTGGTTGCTGTGGCAACCACAGCATCCCGTGACAGGCCAGGATTTGCGCAGACTGATGTCTCCGTCTCTTTGGTTGATCTTGTAGGTTTTTGTAGATCTGTGTGCGGCTGGACCCAAAATATATTGGCGTAAAACAAAGTGTATTTCACTTTTACAGGGACCTCAAAGTAATATTGCCCTCTTAAGCTACAATTAAAATGTCCCTTGCGAAAACTACCCATTGTTTCTTTTAGTAAAAGTGTAGCAACCATGTTTTTTTTTGGCGCATTGATTACCATTTGTATAAGCACAGTTTAACTTCAAATACCATAGTTTAACTATAGTAACCATGTTTTTTTAAACTAGTAAAATCATGGCTAAAGTGGCATGAATGTTAATACATTAGATAACAAAATGTCAAACCATGTGGGGTTTAGTTTAAAGAAAGATAACACAATTGTTTATATTACTTTTCAAGCAAAATGTCTGACAATAATAAGCTTGGACTGTCAGGCTTATGGGAACATATCCATAGTTAATATAATGCACTATATTGTGTCTGGACAGCTCAGTGAACCTAAGAGAAACTGATATTCATTAAAAAACACATTGAAAGTTAAAAGTAACTGCAAAATGGCATAAAAGTCAAAGTAGTGGCAGAATCCACTGATTTATGTTGTTTATTTAATGCAAAGACATTCATACATTTTAGCCTCTGTATAAATCAATTAACTAACTAATTAACTTACTGAAACCCTGTTGAATTTTTAGTGCATGTTAATTAGAATAACTCCACCTATACTACACAGAACACTAGCTACACTGTGAGGAAAATAAACTAGATTTGCATGTTACTGAAAACTCTTTTTTTTCTAAAAGATAATAAACTGAAGCCTTAATAATCTTGAATTTTGCTCATTACTCAGATTATAACCTTAAAAACATGGCACAAAAACTTTGGGACAGAGTGTGTAGACTTTTTAGTACCTGTTACGGGTAGCTGAGATGCCATGTTGCATGTGAGATCTTCGTAAGCGGACATGAAAAGACAAGATGGTTCCAGGTGGCATCCTGGAGGAAGTAACATTGTTCTCGCTTCAGTCTGAAGGAAACACACTCTGGGACAGGAGGTATGAACATTGCGATTCACAGTGACATGAGACAGAAAATGTTTGTGTTTGGGCTATGCCATGACTCCCTGTCCTCTTCTAAGGGAATACTGAGGTCTGTGTTGTCACTGCGGGATCTCCATTGTAGTGAACCTGCCAGAACTGCTCATAGCTTTCACACACGTACACATGCAAACACACACACACACAGCCAGATGACTCAAATGGTCCTGCAGCCACTGGCCCGAACCAAATGCGTCAGACACAAAAACATGGCATCACACAAAGAATGTGGCCACACACAAAATCAGACACAGTACTGGGTTTCAGTGTTTAAGAAGGGAAGCATAAAAATGGACTATTCTTTACTCACAAATGGGGGTCAATAACCTTGATATTATCCTGTTAATACACATCTGATAATATTAAATATTATATTATATTGCAGACACTGCAGCAAGCTATTGCATTAGTAAAAATAACATTTTGCCTTAAGAACCACAGATGGTGATGGTCTCAACTACTCAGAAGGCAGCCACTGAGTAACTGCAGATATTCCCACTTAAACAATACAGCACAATTTCAAACTAATTCACATTGTCAGCGATGACGAAAACGCAGACGTCCTTTTTTTGAAAAGTAACTCTTTTATTGATATTTTACAGTCTTTATTTTCATTGCAATGTTTTATTTACTCCAGTCCACTTTGCAAGTGTATTTCTCATGCCTTTTTAACGAAACCGGGGAGCTCAACAGAAGAAGAACAAACGTTTCTGTGTAACACTTTTCCAGTTAGGAAAAAATATATAATTCACATTTCTGCTCTCTTCCACACGCTCGTCTGGAACGATAAACATTACGATAAAAACAAGGTGATGTGCACGGGCATTTTGAAAGCTACTTATTCAATGCCCTAATCTTGATGAATTTTAAATAAAATGTATAAACGACTGACCAGGTCCCGCTCAACAGCTTTAATCGTGTTAAATCTCTGATTGCACTTTTGTACGCACAAACAAATATGGGAAAAATCATGCACACAACTCTGAAAATATCTGAGTGTCGCATGAAACGAAGTGGATTCTGATGAAGCTTTCAAAAGTGTCTATTAAGCCTGATAATAACAATAAACATGTTTGATAAGAGTTGGTAAAATTGACTTGGTCCTTTTGCTGTTTGTTAATGCCTATAAACGCACCTTCAAAATGTGCTTTAGCTGGTGTTACAGACTCGTTCATTACTCTCATCACAGTGGAAGCACAGGTACAAATATCATTATTAAAATAAGGGGCATGTATTTCAAAGCTCACCTGTATGAATTATATTACCTGTGCTTTAATCACAGCTGGAAAGACGAGCGTCTAACAAACTAACAGCATCTTAAAGCTGTTACAGTTTTTTTGTATAGGCACATTGCCAAAAGTTTAACTACTCATGTTCACTATAAAGGTAACACATTCGTAGCTCTGAAAACAGTTTAATTTCGATATGCATTATTAATATCATAGCAGAGCTCTGATACTACAATGGCAGTGCCTAAATACATAAGGCAGACCTGTTTTTTGCTGCTAATAGGGTGAAGGCTTTGCAGGACCACATTATGTGTGTTTTTGAAGCAATAATGCTCAATAAAACTGCAAGGTAGGTGTGGGAAGTCTAGATTTAATGCTGTTAAGTCAGATGTAATGAGGGGGCGGAGTCACAAAGCGAGAGGCGTGTCAGGGAGGATTGTAAAAGAGTGGGAGGAGCTCCAGATGCATAATGCACCAGCGAGACATAAAACAGCCTCGCATATTCATCTGGTTCTCTGCCTCAGTGAATGAAAGAGTGTGTGTGTGTTGATTCAGTTGTGGAATGTTGACAGTAGTCCTCCATTCTCGCGGTTTGTCTGTGTCACTGAAGGTCTCGGTCCTCAAGGTATCTGTACTCGAAAGTAAATCCCTCTTTTTTCCTCTGGCCCCATTTCTCATAGTCAAAGTAAATATATGTCCCCTGTAGAAAGACAGAAGTGATTACTTATTAATCCACCATTAGTAAATTACAAGGAATGGTTTATATGACCAGTCCTGTATCAGACACTTTCGTTCCCCCATTATATGAATCATGAAGCGTTAGTCAGCGTTACATAGAAAAAGTCTGTTGCTCATTTGACAAGGTGAAGTGACATACCTGCTCAAACTCATCAGTGATGGTCTTGGGCTCCTCGTGCCTCTGGAACCACATCATGTACTTTGTGTGGAACCTCCATGACTGCTTTTTCAAGGCCTTGGCTGCTAAATACTGCGCCTTTGTACCCTAGAGAAAGGACGGGAATAATTAGTCATTCACCAGGGATACGTCAATAACGGGGAGCTGTAATCCGACCGTAATCCAAAACTGCTCCTCAGAGATCAATAAAGTACCAATCAATCAATTCAAATGAAAGCATAAGTGCTTACTGAAGGACAAAACAGCCTTTTTGCAATTACTGAGGATTCAAGTCAGGAATGAATCGGTCAAGCGGCTGTAAATGTGCTGAAAAGACAGAAATGAACCTCTAAATAGTAAAAGATGAAGAAGAGGGTCTCAGTAGACAGTCTCTGGTAGAACTCCACATTGTCAGAGTGAGAAGGGGGCACCTGCTGGTGGAAGGGCAGCGTGGGGCAGGGGTTCCTCATCAGATACTGCCTGTGTGTGCAAACGTGAATTAAAGGCGATTATTACTGTGAGAGTACAATCAAAAAAACTGTTGCAAAGTTAATAGTTATTTTTTGCAGCTTTTTCTAATATAAATGACCAATGTAAAATAATTAACTGCACCTATTTCTTGTAATAATTCATTTAATTGCTTATTAATTTTAATATTTTAATGTACCTATTCTTGTTTTATTCACATAAACATGACATTATAACACAAACGCTTGTATGCCTTTAGCAATAATTAAGAAATATTGATAATAATTCATTAATAATGAATTTGACCAAATAAATTGATTCAGGAGAGAAAATGCCAAATAATGCAAATTTAACAAAATTTACTTTGCAATCTTCACAACTTATCTTACATATTGTGCAAAAGACACACTGACGTAAAACACGACTACATCCCGGAGACAGTTCCCCAAACTCCCCAGACTTTAAGACTTTGTGTGTGCTGACCTGTCAGAACCAGTGATAAGTAAGGAACTGTGTGTGTGTGTGTACCTGATTCTCTCAGAATCAGATGGTCGAGGCATGTGTGTCCAGGCAGACTCCTGCATGGCCTGCTGGTAGAGCTGCTCTTTGGAAAGAGGGACAGGGCCCAGCGGACATACGCCCAAAGATGGGAGGATGTTTACCTCTGACAGAGAAGTCTGAGGAGCTGCAGGAGTGCCTGAAGGAGCCGCGGAGCTGGGGAATATATCTGGAAGTAAAGAGGACATCTTCAGCTATGGGTTCATGGGAGGTAAGGTAACATCTGGAGATAACCCTGTCTACAGCTGGTAACAGATGAACCAATCACAAGGGGGCTTTGCCGGCTAGTTATGGCTTAAACCATAGCAGTCATGCACAGAACTAGATTTTGGACTTTCGACCAATCAGACATGGTTATTGGCTGAAATGTCTTGAAATATCTTCAGATTTGTAGACCCGAACAATATATCAATCTATGATTACATCATCAGTTACTGCATACACAATTATACAACATGAAAATGACAATGTGTCACAAATGGCCACCTAGGATCAAATGATGAGGGGCAGTTATAATATCAGGTATAAACAGGGCTAATGGTAATACCACTGTCTGAGAAACTTACCACTAGTGATATGTAGTGCAGACAGCTCCCCTTCTAACCCTGAGGCCTGGGCCACCCTCTCCGCCATTGATTTTAAAGAGCTTGCAGACTCCTGAGGCTGAGAGAAAGAGGGCGAGAGACTTAGAAACATACACTTACACACCATTTATACAACGATCTAGTGCTGTCACAATAACATTCCAAGGGTCAATAGCAATTCCAGTGAATCCTCACAGTTCTTGATACCTTATAGTTTTTAACACACTCCTTTATAAGTAAATTAAGAATACTTAAGAAAAAATAGAAGTGTTTAGTAATCATTCATTTAAACAGTAAGAAAGTACAAAGAACTTAATTTACAGACCAGAATGGTTTTCTCTTTTTCAATGTTTAATGTTAACAACACAAACATAGCAGGGATTAGGGTTTCTTAAACCAGGGTTAAAAGAGGCACTAACCCCCTTTTAAAATGTCAAGTGTGAATGCTGCTTTACCCAGGGTTAAAAATAGTGTATAACAAAAATATAATCAAAGGTTAAAAACAATGTAAAAAGCCCCATTTAAAAAACAAAAAACACAACATCATTCTTTACAGCATCAATGTGACAGTGATTTAAAAAAAACATGCTGTTTGTTTAGCAGTCAGAGATTTCCCAGAATGCACTCTGAGAATGTGCGCACACACACACACACACACACTTCAGACAGGTGTAGTGTAATGTAATGTAATAAAAACAGAGAACATGAGGAGTGCCGTGTGACTGACCTTGATGGAGTCAACAGTCTGTGTGTATGAGTGAGGGCCGTTCAGCAGGCCTGCAGGTCCTGCTTTACTCTCACTGTAAGACGGAGAGGGCGAGCGGGCCGGCAGGGTCAGTGACCCCAGCAGGCTGGACCCGCTTTCCTTCCTGTTTCAACAGGTGAATGAGGAGCATTAGACACAAATTAGCAGTTCATTTAGCAGCTTTAATGGGAAAACTAGTGTTAAAATCAACTCAGGTCAGTTTTATTCATTTATGTTGCACTTTTTACAATGCAAATTGCTTTCAAGCAACTGATGTTTTCAATTCCATCAGGTCCTCATTCAGCAGTTCAAAGCAACATAAAATATGACATTAACATTATTGTGACTGCAGCCCCCTGATGAGAAATCAAAAAGCAACTGGAACTTTCAGGGGCCCAGATCGTTTTTATTCATAACTACAAATTTACCGTGAGTGGTGCTTTCCAGAAGAATAAATCTGTGTACAATGAAAAAAGCCGATACTCACAGCTGATTTGTTGAGGAATTTAGGGATGAGAATGGGCTGTTTTGTGATTGGCTGTCACTGTTTAGGGCGGAGTCTGATGTGTTGTCTGCTACCACAGCACTGTAACCTTAAAGGACACAAATAAAACAATGATTTAGTCTCTCCTTATAATATAACATTAAAGAATAACACATTTATTGTGCCATTTCTGAACAAACAGCTGCTCTGAACTCACTTGTACTACCATTTTGTTTTGGTCCACTAGGTGGTCGTGGTAACACGACACTGCTCATAGTTGGCGCACTTCCTGTCCCAGAGGTCCCTACGTTGCTTCCAATAACTCCCACATTGCTTCCTGAGGTCAGGCCCCCTACTGCCGGGCTGGAAACCACCAGAGGCTCCACAGAGGACTGTGCCAACCCGAGACCCAAAACACCAGGCCCTGAGCCCGAGAGGTTTGTGGAGCTTAGACTTCCGTTAGTCCCCACTGAGGTGCTGGTACTACTAACACTGGTTCCAAAAGACCCCAACAGCCCAACGCCTGCAGCACCTGCTGCGGCCGCCTGCGCGTAAGGTGCTGGAGTCAAGCTGCTCAAAAAGCCAGTCATAGTGCTCAAGGATGCCTGCATCCCTGAGAGACCTAGGCCAGGAATCTGGCTGGCGCTGCTTGTCGGTGCGGTACCCTTCCCCAGACTCAGACTGGAGGTGGAACCCGTCCCCAACAGAGTCTGGCTCTGGGAGACGAGCGTTATAGGGCCGGGTGTGCTGGTACTGGGCGGTGAGGTGGAGGTGGGTGTTGGGAGTGAGATACTGTAGTTGGAGGTGGGGTTAGTGTTGGACAGGGAGGAGTTTTTGGGCTGGTGCAGTTGCTGGGTTGCTAAACTGTAGCTGCCAGAATTCTGGAGGGCGGCACCCATGTTGCCTGATGTTGAGCTTCCACTGCTGGTGATAGTTGCCACGGAGATAAAAGAGTTTGAAGACCCTCCCGAGGACGACGACGATGATGAGGAGGATGAGGAGGAGGACAGAGATGAAGATGGATTTCCATTCTTGATAGGTGACTAATAAAAAGATAGGACTGTTAATCCAAAAGGACAAGAACTGTAACGCTTTCATAAAATATAGAAATTGATTTTTTTCTCACTTGACTGATTTCACTGTCCGTCGAACGACCTCTTTTCTTTTCATCTTCCGAATTCTCAAATGACACAAATAAAGAAAGCAAAACAGAAGAGAAACAAACAAAACTTCATTACCAAAATGTTACCTTCTAGTAAATCAAATTCTACTAGTTGGCAAAGTCAAGAAATTCATAAAAATTCATAATCAAAGACTCCAACAATATAAACAGTTACCAAGACCTTAATGAGACAAAATCATTTCTCATTTATGTAAAGTTGAAAACTTGTAACTGTCACAAGTATATATCAGAAATAAACAGTTTGTAAAAATTACCCAAAACTGCCTATTAATTCTCTTTAAATCCCATAATATTACTTGGAATATTTCTAAAATTCCCCAGCTTCACAACCCTAAAGATAATTAGGAGGGAGAGCAACTCACTGTAGTGCAAGTAGCTGGGGAGGGAGGGATAGGAGATGAAGACGTCGTTGAGGTCGGTGTAGAGCTGGAGTTGTGGAAAATGTCATCTTCTGTGTGAGCAGGTGGAGATGTGGCCAACACAGTCTGGGCTAGAGGGTGAGAGACAGATTACAGTCAAGAACGTAACACACAGTGGAACCCTCCAAAAATGAAAACATCAACACAAACATACGCAATTCTTCCAAATCAAGGTCATCGTAGATGAACTCATTCTCCTCAAAGTCGGGGTCCTGAGAGGAATCAAGGTAGTATTCCACATCGTCCTTGATCTTGCGGATGGCTTCCACCTGTATGGAGTCGTTGTCCAGCATTCGGAGGATGGTCTCCAGCATTCGAATGTGGAACCTGTGGCGTTCGATCATTCGCTTCAGCTCCTCGATCCGGTCCTGCTTCTGAGGTCACAGCATGAGAAAGAATTCTACTGAGGCACTGTTGCGTTTCAAATGATCAGTCATGTTATTAGGACGAGAAACTGCTAACAATATCATTGACAAGCAGACTGCATGTGGCCACTCGCAAATAAAGCAGCATCGTAATAACATGACGTTTCCACTGTACGTCTTGAATTGCCTTCATCAAGGTCAGCAAATATTAATGTATGTGATTAAGTACGATTAATCTACAGCATATCATGTCAATACATTTCCACTTAGCTAATAAGCTTTTATATGAATTGTACTCACACTTGCAGAAATAATTAAGTAGGACTGAAAAGCAACTGACCTCTTTATCTCCTTTCTTCTTCTTGGTCTGGACCGAGAGTGACTCCACTTCACTTTCAAACTGATCCACTTGCATGTTTAAAGTGTCTATCATGCTCTGCAGGAAGAAAGATACAGAACAGAAGCAGAAAGGTGACATCAGTAAACGATGCAAAATGAAAGTTACTGAAACAAGACGCGGATCTTTATCATGAAAATTCATCTTTACCGTTAGCCACTGCCCGACCTCTTCTTTCTCTTTTTGTGCGGGATCGACTTTCTGAGCGAGAACGAGTCCCTCTTTAGAATACGCTTTCGTTTTGGTCTCCCGTTCCACAATTTTAAAACGTTCCATTTGCTGTAAAATCAAGCACATTTTAAGCTGCAGTAATTTAATTCTACCCTGTGTTGATTACAAAACATTCAGAGTCATTGTTGGGATGAACTATCGAGAACTTTGTCCTGGACCCTATGATGATTTTAAACAATTATTGAACAGCTTACTCAATAAGCCTACCATTAAAATTTGCCCTGGTCTCTGTAAATTGTAGCGAAGACTGTTATATAATGCCAAAGCAATTGTTATTATTATAAACTTAATGTTGCATGTCAGAGTAAGGTAAGTTGAGTCAGAGTGGTGTTGAACACTGATCTGTTATGTACCTGATCAACAACTTATTTTTGTGTACTTTTAACTGTAAAAAGTTACGGGTTGCAGCTTTAAAATCAGATCTGAGATGTTTTGAGGATTCTAGCAATATTCAGTAGCATCAGGGTTTTGTTACGGTTAGACTCACCGCTTCGATGAGCTTTCGGTTTTCAACTAGCTGTCTTTTATCTTTGATCTCGTTGGAGGC
>JAZGTK010003967.1:0-25741 GCA_036877625.1 Ambastaia sidthimunki
CAGTGCAGGAGGGCTTTACAGTAGCAGTAATTGGCAGGAGGAATGTTCACAAGCCGTGCTGACCCACGCAACACTGCTCGTCCTCTGCTAATGTGGTTTTGAGCAAGTCACTTATCTTGTAGTTGCTCTAGGACTGCTGTTTTCCTGATCCCGGCAGAGCCTTTAGTGACCACAAGTTCATGACCCTGTGTTGCTTGACCACAGCGTTGGTAACAAGCCCTAAAGCCCTCAAATGATCCCTCAGATCTCAACCACCTGACAGCAAGAGCAACACCAAATTATCCCTCCACCTGACTAGATCAGACAATGCTGTCAGAGTTTGGGAATCAACCAAACACACACAAACACACACACACAGTTGCCATTTCAAAATGAGATTCAGGAACAGAGGGGGCGGGGCAAAGACAAAAAAGAGAGAAATACATTTTATTAGTACTTGTTCTATTTATTGTGTGTGTGTATAGTATGTTCTTTCTTCAGCTGCATGTGTCTTACTGAGTGCAGATATTTATAATGTTACTGTGCTTTGGCATTGTGAAGCCTTCCTGCAGAGCTGCTCTGTACCGGCTGCATCTACTGCTAATCATACTGGTCGTCTGATGTTTTATTTACTCTCTAAAGCCTCTGAGGTAAATTTCCATTCAGCTGGAGTCATGAGTCAGCCACCTGCAGCACTTGGTCACTTGGCTCTTCCTCAGTTTATTTCCTCAGAAAACAGAAACATTAGAAAAATAGGTCATTCTTGTTATGGAGGTCTTAGAACCTAAAAGATGCTTGTGTTTGTCAAGCTTAGGCACTTAGACCACTTTTTTATTATTACAAATGATGTTCACACAATAACAAGATAATTGACAATAACAGGATGGACATAAAAAGCTGAAGTTAGCTATTATTAGAGCTCAGTAACTATCAGTAAATGACAGCCTCCATGAGGGTGCAGACATTAAGTTAAGTTTAATATTTTATAATTTATTGAAACATTATTATCATGTGATGAAAGAAAATGAAATATCTGTAAAACAAGTTTAATCACAGTGAATGCTTGGTGACATAAACATTGTAAACATCACCAATGTCACTTAAAGTCACTTTAAACATTGTAAAAGTGACATTAACTGAACAAATGTAGGTTTGTAGTCAAGGACAAATACACAGAGGACATATAGATATTATAAAAAGCAAATATAGATTCTTACTATAGATGCTGTACAATGGATGTTGGAAACAGGTTGCGTGGGTCATTTTCATTGAAGCGAGGTTATTAAAGGCAAACAGAGGTGACTGAAAGCTGGCCAATGTGAGAGTGATAAATGAGTGTCTTTTACCTTTTTGTTTCTCTAGTAGAATCTAAGGAAAGGATGCACAGAGTCATTTATATCCTCCCTGGATGATAGAAACCAGTCCTGGGAGATCAGAAACATTTGTCTCAGTACTCAAAGCATCTTGTTAAGAGGCTCAGGAAAACTTTTTGTGGCTTTGATTTACTGTAAGCTGAAGATCCACTTTGATTTATTTTTAAATTTGGTAAGACACACAAATAATTGCTGTTTTAAAGGCAATATAAACAATTTACAGTATATATGCTAATCACAATATATTAGAATAATTAAAGCACTATAATTTATTATAATTTATATAATTTATAATTACAAACCTTGAAAGAGGAGGCTGTAAATAAACAATTATAAACTGCAAATCCAAATCATGAACATACAAGATTAAAACAAAATACAACACTATAAATAAGACTGTAAATTTAAAGGTACATGTAGACTTTACTGATCAGAATTATAACATTACATTATGCTTAGGACAACGTTACTGAGAAAACACATACTAACAGAAGTCTAAGCCAAACAGCTGTACATCTATCTGATGCCATGGGCTATGTTCAGAATCATATAGTACTCTTACTTGTTTAAATTATAAAGTATACTATACACTGTACATTTTCTGCATGCATGGAATAGACTTTTAAGAAACGCAAACCATACTGTGTGAAATACTGAATCCCACAATGCAATGAACTTTGACCTTACACTTCTAGTTATGCTTGAGACTATCTAGCAATTCTTAGAATGTTCTTCCTGACTCCTTATTAGTTCAGACTGCCAATTATCATTTTTAGACAAAATTGGATTAAAATGTCATATATATACATTTTTGTGTAGATGAAAACTTGCTGATGCCTTGTGCTGAATTAAACATGCAACCTAGTCAGCATACTACAGCAATGTAGCATACTAAATGCATTCTCCTCTATTAAAGAGGTGCTCTTTAAAGACATGGTTTGCCCACCATTAGAGGACCACCTCATTGATGTTCTTGGCTCCATGTGGGATCAAATCACCACAGGATGTTGTTGCTCCCCTATCAACTCCTTATTAATGCTGGTGGTTTTGAAATTAAATATTCAGAAAGCACATAAGGGTGTGATGTTTGTTGAAATGTTGGTCATGTAGTGTACTATTATAAAAGACAGTATACAGTACATACTTTACCAAATGCAGTATTTCTGTTCTGGACATAGCCTTTATCTTAATAGAAGACAGGCAGTGACAAATGGAAGCAAGGATCCAAAAGAACAAACCACATCTTGCATATGATTTATACGCAGTGGAATTACAATAGGACAGAAAGTTTTAAAACAGATATGATGGTGAGAGAAATTGCAGTTCTTTCCCAGCTTCAATATTCAGATCAATGTTTTCATCTTCTGTGCAAATATAGGTTTAAAAACTTTTATTTGTTTTTTTTGTTTTTCCTTGTTTTGTTCTTTGTTCTCTCTTCTTCTTTCTTTTATGTAAATAGCACCATAAAAATAGTCCATATAACTCATGTGCTAGAGTACTGTTATGGCATAGAAGTTTGAGAGGAAGAGTAAAATTTTACATTTTATTTACTAAAAGTTATCCCTTCTGCCTCATCTCATTCAAATAGGTAAGATGCAGACAACCAGAAGACACATGAAAACCATTTGACATCATTTACTTTATCTGTGATATCTGACCTACATGCTTTAATCCATCTGTGTTAAAGGAGAACCTTTCAAGCCTTATTTACTTGAAGGTAACGTTTATTACTTTCTCAATGTCAAAATGTTTCCATCAAATAGAAGTACAAGATCTGTAGCAAGATCTCTTAAATATCATGTCATCCACGTTTCTACACAAACAATAAAGGAGAGCATTTCAAAACAGCCGGAGTTTCATAACACCCTCTGCTCAGGTTTCAAGTGCCACTCTTGCTTCGTAAAAGAGTTCAAAAACATGCAGAAAGCCACAGTGTTGCATGAAATCAAAAGCCTTGAATACACACAGAGAGTTATTTTCAGTTTTTGTGTCGTGTGGCTTTTTGGTCTCATCATATCATGAGCCTGTACACTCAGATGAGATTTGGTAAGGACAAGGTCTGGCTTTCTGATGGCCTGAGGGGATGTAAAACTCTCATGATACTTTGCTTTCGTCCTGGAGGGGGGGCTTTCAAACAGAGATCACATCAAGTGTGGAGATGTGCTCAGCGTGGTAGCCCCCAGTAATGTTTAATTATTCAAATTACACATTGCACTTAGCTGTCAAGGCTGGGTATGTCTCTCTGTGACTTACCCGGCAAACTGGAACATGGCTGAGTTTGTTTATGTTGCCATCAAATAACCTTTGTAGACTTAATGGTATTTATTATGTAAAATTAAACCTTTGCCCCTCTTTTGTAGCCAAGAGAATTCCATAAGACTTTTAAAACCCACCACAGATTTTTTTTTCATTAATTAAAAGCTGAATGTGTGGAGTGGGTTAGAACACTTGTGTATTATAGCAAACGCTGCCATTCATGATTATGAATTCATGATATTTATAATTAATGTGGTTGGTTATAATTGATGCCAATAAACTCCTGAGACATCTCGCCCATGTAATGTTTAAACACAATTACCTTCTATTATCATAGGGCAGTGTGTTATCTTAGATATATAACAGTTACATAAAAGATGCATATATAAACCACAAGCACCTCAATATTACCCTGGGTAACAGCACAAAGAATGAGTGACACATACAGTGTTGTTTCTAATAATTACATCATTACAATCGAATGCGGAATGTCTTTGTGGATTATTTCCACTTTTACTCTTTAAAATCCTTTGAAAACCTTGTTATTCTTACAGACCCTGTGAGTTATATTACTTGTGTTTTCAATTCAGAGGCAAGTGGCATTGGGGGAGGGACATTCCCATTCCAAAGATCTTTGAATGCACAATAGTTTGCAGAGTAAGATGAGTCATCAAAGTTTTGGTCTATTCTCTGGGAGGTACGAGACTGTAAGTTTAAAGTGTGTATATCTGCTAAAAGTAAATTCTAAGAGTATGTTAGCATGTAAGGTGGCCTCAAAGCTAAAAAGACCTGGACTAAAAGCCACAAAACTCCCATTTTTATTCCATAGGACATCTAAATTGCATGTGGTTCACAACAGTCATTTCTGCAGTACTGTATGTTAGACTGATGGCAACTCCTCGCAGGGGATGGTGAGTTAGCGCCATAGGTCAGTGTTTGACAGCATACAACTATAGCCTTAATACACAGCTCAGAAAGAGAGATTCTCGCCTGAGGTTGTTACATATGTAACAGGACAGATACATATACTGACACCGCAGGAAGTAAGCCAGCATGCCTCCTCTGGGCAGCCATGGCAGCATTCCAGAGAATCTTACAGACCAGTGTGACAGGCAGACTGATGCATAAATTGGCCCCAAAGCCCAGTACTGCACTGTCTGAGAAAAATAGTGTCTCATACTCGTTACTCGTTCATAGTTCTGTGTCCACAGAGACACTTCTGTAGTAAATGTTGTTGCCAGGATAATTATTATTAGTGTTTTTTTGTTGTCTCACTAATGTTTTCCGACTGCTGTTTCTCCGATCATTTAACGTTCCTGTGTGACTATAGACCGTGTCTATAACCTTGAGAAAAACTCAAAGACAAGCAGCCAGACGGCATTAGAGTTTAACTCATGTCTTAAAATGGGGTAAATCACCTCATTCTCTTGCTTTTACACATCATTACATCAGCAGTGGTAACTATCCCTGTAATCTGAAGCCATTAGAAAGAATGGAAATGCTGCCGCATTTTAAGGTAATGACTGCAAAATAATTATTGAATTGTGTATAATGAAAAAAATCTATTGTTTAATTACACTAATTCATTCAGAGAACGTTTTCTTTTCAAATGTGCCAATTTGAGTGAAAAGCAGAATGAAAATATTAAAACCAGATCCATGTTCCAAAGAGCATATTTGCTTATAATACATTTTATGCATTTTTTAGTACTTGTAGTTTTCCCTCTTTGGTTATGATTCACCGTTGCCATGTTATCTGAGTAATCTCCAATCCCATAATGCTCTTTTTCAGGAGTTGTGGGGTGGGGTGTGGCCAATAACATTCAATTTGTGCTCATAAAATGAAAGAAAGCCATATGTTAAATTCTAAACTTTGCTCAACCTTAGCACGAGAGGGGGCCCAGATAAGACCAGGAGGGATAAAGATAAATTGAGATGCAACATTTGCCCTCCCAGCATGCAGACTGTATTCTCCAACATGATTAAAGTGTGGGCTGGAGAGGTCATATATGTCAGTTATGTTTCCCCTCAAGCCAACAGCTTCCCTTCATACCAGACATGATTTATTGCCTCTAGTTTGACATTCCTGACAGTATTCTATTAGTGGTCACATGACTTTGACACATTCTATAGACTTTTACCTACAGAGACAGTGTAGGTAACTACTGCCGTGACCAAAAACTGTATTGTGTAAATTCCTGTCAGTTTCAGGAGCAAGCAATCTGTCTTAAAATAAACACTTACCAAATGCTTTTTGTGTGACAGACAATTTCACCAGCTTGGCCTTTGCATGCTGACATTGTTTGAATGTGCCTGCTGTGTCTTACATAAAGTTATGTAAGACACAGATGTGTACACAAATACACACAATGATATGATATGTACAAATACACATAACTATACACATAAGCTCCTGCAACCATTCTGCATTCAGACAGCCACTTCACAATATATACTTGACAAACGGTAACAGCTTGTATGCAAAAAAATATATAAAATCCTGTTGACAAGATATTGGCAGGGGTGCGAACAGTGAAACAAATGCATTAACATGTAATCATGCACAACTTGATCTCGCATGTACCCATTAAATTAGAATTGGCTTTACTTTGACAGAATCGTGTGTGAACACAAAAGTGAAACCGTTTCCTAACTCACCTATATCCCAGATTTGAGTTCAGTCAGCATTTGGCCACATGTAGAAGCGTGTGGTCCCTCTCACACTGTTACACAATTGATTGCAGCTCCGTCTAGTTGTCCTTTGGGGATGGGGTGTCAGCAACACTTGAATGCTAATGAAATTCTGAGAAATGTATTGCTGACTATTGCATCGTAATTAAAGGGAGCTGTGTGAGTGCGGTGAGGAGCTTGGTGGTCCACAAGGACTCTGTTAATCAGAAGTCTCCTTCAGTGAGAATTAACAATAGATTGCATTGAATTACCTGGGCAGGGGAATTGATGATGGTCATGGGGAAAGGCTTGCCTCCCTTTATTCAGCATCCATGGTGTGATTATAAGGATCTGACTCTTTCTCATTCCCTCTCATATCTTGTATGTAGGTCTAAACAAACAAGCTATTTGTGTAGATGTGAATATATACAAATGTATGGTGCAGGAGAGAGTAAGGTATTAAAAGTGAAAGTGACATGTTTTTGTCAGTTATTTGACTGAAATGTGACCTCTGCATTTAACCCATCCCTAGTGAGGAGTGAACACACACTGCACCCGGGGAGCAATCAGGGGTTAAGTGCCTTGCTCAAGGGCATTTCAGTTGCTACCTGCCGGCGCTGGAATCGAACCAGCAACCTACTGATTACAAGCCCGACTTACTAACCAGTAGACCACAACTGCCCCTTACAACCCCTTATGTCAATGGGTAATAATTCATTTTTATATATTTAATTAAGAGAAGCACATGAGAAAAGTGGCAGGCTTTTTACGTGAAACTTATGAATATGAAGTCCTTTCTTGGCCGGCTGGTTAAAAAGTGCAGACTTTGGAATGGGATTGTGCATTAGTCAATTGTTTGTTCTCATTTATTGTTAGGTCTAATAGGGCATATTGTGTTTGTTTGAAAAGTCATAATTCTATGGTCCTATATCAGATATAGAAACATCTGAAATATAAATGGGGTATAAGCGGACAAACATATAATTTAGTGAGTAGAAAGGAAAAATGTCAGATGTCACAAATCTGAGATTTGTGTGTTTTGTGCCAGGAGCCAGGATGACAGGTGCATCCTTAGCATTGCACAGTCACAGCATGATAAGTTCTACCCACAATGCACAGAGGCAGAATACAGTCAGCCCTCATTCACTGAGTGTTTGATAGCAACTGATGTGGCAGTGTTGTGCTAACTCAGCTGTACTGTGATTGAGAACCCCTTCAGTCTTTGCGTTACTCCATCAATGCTCTGCTACCTTCACATGCAAATTAGATCCAATTGACGCAATGATTTTTTTTGTTGTACTTTTATTTTAAAATTGTACGTTTTTTTAAATTTCATGTAAAAATGCTTTAATGTTTTTTAGGAGTCTGATCAAATAATGATCAAGTTGGATGTCAAATGTTATGGTTTATATTGCTTCAGGGTTTATCCATCACACTGTAACTGTATGGTGAAGCATTGCATTGTGGGATACAGTATTCCTCACAGTATACTGTTGAATACTGCACATTTTTGATAAATGCAGTAGACCACAACAGTACACAATACTGTGCATGCTCAGTATTCATACTGCATACTGCAATTCATTATCATAAAATAATTTCTTTAAATAGTTAAGTGTTCGGTTATATACACAAGCTTCCATATAGTTCTCACATCCTGTCTGCATCCTTTATTCACTAATGCAAACCAATTAAACTAATGCAGCCCCTGCAAATCAAGGTGTTCTGCTCTGTGAGAGAGATGCAGTACACAGGCGCTGTCAGAGCTGTTTGTCAGGAGCATGACTGGCTTTCCTTTGCACACAAGCCTTAATTCACAGTGCAAAGTGTCAACTGAAGTGGTGTGAGGCTTTTGTACTGGAGAAGTGAGAGTCCACTGTCTGGAGTCATGATTTATGCTTTACCATATGTCAGAGTGGAACCAACTAAAGTTTGGTTGAGTGGGAATAAGTTTATATTATTTAAATTGAAACTGCACACCCTCAGAAAGCAGCCACTTCTGTGATCTATTAGCTCACAGTAATATGTATTTGTCTTATTTTGCATTTTTAGTTGATTTTGCATTTACCTTATTTTCAATTGTATTTGTGTTGTTGTAAACAATACCAATTATTTGCATCTTAGAATTAATGATTTATTATTCAGTGTTTTCTTTTGTCACTTTTTGTGTATATGTAGGCATGATTTTGCAGTATTATATGTAAAATATGCTATGTATGTCTTGCTTTAATGATGTGGGTGCAAACACACAAAGGCAAGGAGACAAGTGTCCAGATGTAGTGGGACAACTAATGACCCAAACAGTGACAGGAAGAATCAGAAAACCCAGACAGACAACACCACACCGCAACACCAAACATCCAACATTCAACAAATATCATCCAGCAACAAAGGACACACTGGGGTAAAAACACCCAAACTAATCAGGGGTAAAAAAACATAGATCAGAGCATGGCAGGGCAATAGGGACAGACAAGGACAAACAGGGAACTAGAGAGTAGAGCAAAACTACAACAGGAAATGACAAAACAGGCAGGCAGACATATATTTCACTTGCCACTAAAATATTTGAAATTATTGTTCAGGCTTTTGTAAATTGCTTTTTGTTAATGGGATCTGAGTTTTGTTAATGGGATATTTTTAGATGATATTTTTAGATTAACAATTTGTTTGTAAAACATTCTACATTCTAAAGCTGACAAATAAGATCCCTTAAAATACCTCAAAGTTTCTTCTAAGCAAATGGAGTTAAAAAAATCAAAGCTTTGATTCAAACCGAAACTTACTACAGCAACACTTATAACATATTACCTAAATAAATAGGCCACGCCCCCTTACACGCAGCATAACAGCCTTCTTCAAAACTGCAGCATGAAGTTCATTTGCTAATGTTTCTGACAGTGTTAACATGCCCTGCTGTTGTACTCTTGAACCTAATTCTCCGATGCCTTGTCAGAACGCTCACGCTTCACTACCTCAGCTGACCCACGCTGACCGTGTGCGCTGGGGCCCTAATAATTTCTCGCAAATACAGATGCCGTTCATTTGATAAACACAATAAGGCCAAATGAAGTCATTATGTCAGCAGTCTTTGACTCACTGTCTGCTTCGAACCAAAATCTCTGTATTTTTCATCTGCTATATTCGACGCTCCCACAGTGAATTACATCTGAACCTAATCTGCTAAATGCCAAGCATGCCGGGGCAGAAATGTCACAGTAATAGGTAGTTTCAAAAGGAAAATATGTTCAGAGCCTGAGTGTCCGTATTTGAGAGAGAACTCAAATGTACAGTCAAAGTGTGAAAATGGCTGAAAGGTTAGACGTTTAAAAGGTTAGGACTCAGAACAGCATTTGTGATGTGCTATATTGCGAAATGCACATTTATGGGGAAAACCTTTGTGGGCAGTGTAAACTTTTGTTAGCTTAACTCTTCAGGTGGTTTATACAGTAAAGAAAACAAATGCAAAAAAACATAAGCAAAATCTTAATTGGAATTTTATTCTCTGGTATATACTCTGGTATAGCCCACAATTCATTTGCGTACAACCTGTTGCATATCTGAGGCAGGTCTGATCTCATTAGCTTTACACATCATGCTAGCAGTTACCTTGTACGAGTCTTAGAACTAAGATGTGTTTTCAAGTGTTGAGTTAATCAAACCAATGCATGTGATTAAAACTGGGTTTGCTGGAGTTTGTCAGGTTAGTAATATCTTTGAAAGACAGCATTCATCACTAAAAATAGTTCCTGCTAATGTTGTTGTTTATTTGCACATCATGTCAACATCAGCTTAGCACATGATTCATTAAACCAGTTCTAATAATTAGCATTTGCATGGCACAATTCCCCATCAGTAGCACTACTCTATAGAGTTATTGTGCCATGCAGATAACATTGAGTTTTGCAAAGTGCTAATTTAATCTAATTTGCTAATCTAATTA
Source organism: Ambastaia sidthimunki (assembly GCA_036877625.1). NCBI lineage: Eukaryota > Metazoa > Chordata > Actinopteri > Cypriniformes > Botiidae > Ambastaia > Ambastaia sidthimunki. Next base: position 10,221 of record JAZGTK010003967.1, read on the forward strand.
ACATAAAAGCAAGGTGTTTTTGGACCTGAAAGAATGACAGTGTCCTAATTTAAATACTGACAGCTTTAAATCGTAAAGCTTTTAACCTGTTTAGAACACCTACCATTTGGTATAAGAAAGCAGTTAGTGACATTTCCCCAAATGTTAATTATTAGTAAACTGTAAATAAAAGATGCATATTTGTGCATAGGTTAAACCTTGTGCATAGGTCTAAGCTGAGCAGCTTAAACCTCAGCTGCTTGTGTTTACACAGAAGTGTTTGTGAGTAATTGGTTGTGTATGATGCATAGCAGGTTTTCCGCTGCGGATAATTCTTCATTTCAGTCTCCAAGGATGTTTTTCGGATAGATTTACTGCAGTGAATTTTACATTATACACAGGTAGGGAAATAAATGCAACAGCTTTGCTGTGGATAAAAGGCGATGGTTTTGCTAACTCATGCCAATATGAGTTTAAAAGTTTTCTTTTGACATCAACTCTATTGTGTGGATGGTTTCTGAAACTGTACATATAAAAAAAGAAAAATACCAATTCAGGTGTTATTCTCTGGCTGAATTGACATTCAGCAAATTCTTGTTTTTAACCACCCTGTATTACTTCTTAAGAACTTTACGTAAGAGAGGTTCAGAAGTCGTCCCTTAAGATTTTTAAGTGTCTGGAAATCAAAGAAGACCTTTCAAAAGCACAATTACACAAGGAAATACTTCTCTGTATGTGCAGGAGTCTAACCAGAATGAACACATACCTTTTAAATGTGGATCTCAAAAAATATGGCAGGGTAATGAGGGGTAATGGGCCTTAATACCAAACAAATCAGCAGAGATGAGTTTAAATTAAAGTTGTTATGTGCTTGATTAACCTTTCTGATGAACAAAATGAAATTCTTAAAGAAAAAAAAAATTTAATTGATACTTTTTAAGTTTAACATTAACTGTTGGTTACAAACATTAATTTCTTCAGTCTGACACAGGTAACCACAGGAGACCCAAATGTTAATATTAATGATATATTTTAGAACACCATGGCCTGAAAGTTAGTATGGGATTGTGGGTATAGAGAATGCGAAGCTGATGTCACACCGTGATAAATTCTGGGTACATTTTTATTTATTTATCAGCTCATATCAACCCTTTTCCATGAGGGTTGAACCTGTGATCTTAAAACTGCTAGCGTCGAGCTCTGCCAGTTAAGCTACTGTACAAGAACACCTCTTTAATAAAATCCCTTCTCTACACAGCGCTTGCAAACAGCTGTCATCTGTAATATTCCATCTACATCTGCATGTCAGATTATTCATTCTCAGGACTGATTTGCTTGTTGCTTTAAACTGGGAAAGGTCTCGTGTGGGCTAATGCTACATGGCTGAGAGCAGCCGTTGCATCGTAAAAATTGCAAATAAATTGGGGGATGACTAAGAAGGATGAGGTCTGGTGTATCGTGGGATGAATTATTCTGTTTGTGTTGACTCTTTAAGCAGATGAATGGAAGTTATGACTGATGCTGGGATGTAACTTCAAATGTTGGTGTAGGGGAATACACACCCCCTCACAGCATGCACCATCACACTTCATAGCCCCTGGCAATTGAAGTTTGTTTGCTGCTAAAGCGTACTGTAAATATGATTTGATTCTAAGCTGTGCACCTCAATCAAGGTCTCACAGAATTACATCCCACGTCAATTAAAAAAAAAAATACCAGAGAAAAGATGTTCAAAATCTGTTTACCTATATTCGATCATATAGAATATTTACAGTAGAAAACATAATGGGCTTTAGAGAACTTTATTTAAAAGACTTCACAAACTGTTTGTTTGTGCTTTTTGCAATCAATAAATCTAAATCCTCTTTGACTGTTTTTAACATGTAAGGCTAATTTATAGCAAGTTAATATTTATGTTAGTCTTCAGAATGCTGCTGATTTACATTTTAATCAACATATACTTTGGCAAACCCAGGCAGTTAAAACTATCAGAGAGAAGTTTAATTATGTGGTTTTATTAAGCTTACTTATGTTGACATCTTTAACGTTGAAATTAGTTCAAAAGGACTGTGTAATGTGACTTCAGATGCAGATTTTCCATACGACCAATGTGGACGCTACAGTAGGACGAGATCAATCCAGTTTCATTACAGGCTTCAGTGTTCTCCTCGGTTGCGTACAGATTAAAGGAAAATATTTATCATACAGACGTCTGGATTGCATGGCTAAACTAAAGCTTGGCTTGTTCCACGGCTGTTTGATTTTCCCTGAACGCATTTATTTTAATCCATTCATTTGAACCAAGTCTGGCATTTTTCATCATTAATATTTAAATGAGGAATTCTAAATACATCCCCTCCGCTGTTGGAAATCATCAGAATTCCTCATGCTGTTTCCTTACATATTTGTTTTAGAAGAAATGTGAGTGAATAAAAAATGAACTTTTTTATAATGTGGTTTGATGCATTGGAATGGAACGAAAAAATTGATCACAGAAATCTGATTCAAGCTGTAGCAAAACTTGGTTCAATCTGTGTCCTCAGTGTAACTCGACAAAACTACATAGTACGACTGTTCCAGTCTCAGCTACTGTATTATTAGTTATTGACATTACCCGTAGAGCACCAGGATTGTTCAAAAGTCAAATCTGATATGGAAGATGAAGGAAGTCATGGAAGGGATATGGAAGGAGATAGTTGGGGTAGATTGCAGGGAGGTTGGGTTGGATGCAGGGAATTCCTGAATGACTTTCTCCTAGAGGTCTGCATGGCCTTTAAACTGAAGCCCATACCGGAGATTGTTGAACCCTACTCATCCCAATCCGACCGGCCTGAACCTGACCTGAATTATCAAATCGGTTTGTCACAGAAAATGCCTTTTTTCACTATGCTCTCTTTGAGGATTGTAAACAAATACATGTAAACAAACACAGTTTCATCAGGACACAGAGACCAGTCAGCACACAGGAGCAAATGAAAAAAAGCATGTACTTAAACTTCAATATATATCTATATATTAACAGGCACAAACTCTGGTGGCAGGGTAGCTGACATCTCCACTGCCTGTGGTACACACCACAACTGTGACCACACACTTTTCCAGCTGCTGGGTTGATAGCAGTAATATTTCCCTGTTCGTTTTCTCTATAGAGAGGTAAAAGTTTTATGGAGCTCTCACAAGAAATTTATTATAAATTAAGTAATTTAACACAATTTTCTTGATGTTGAGTAAACACATTTCTAAAGAGGCACATCAATATGATCTGGGATGATCTGGCCTTAAAGGTTCATAACCATCTTGTTACTAAAAATAAATGTTTGTAGTAAAGAAAAGAACTCGCATATTGTTGAGACCATACACAAAATATTTGTTTCATTGAATATTTGTGTTATATAATTTTTGCAAAAATGTCCTATGCATTCAGATAAACAGAAGAAACTTCTAAAGTAATTATGAAATATTAAAAAAATCTGATCTGTATATTTAAATTTAGGAGATTCATCATGAAAATGTACCTTTTCTTTCCCAACTGATGTGTGGACAATAGATGTCTGTTTCTTTGCTGTTATATAATAGTGCCTAACACTATATTATTAGCCCGACATTTTGTTCCAACTAAAAATGCATTAAGGTCCTTTCAAATTACAAATATGATTCAGTAAATCAAGTCAAAGCTGTATTATCATGTGTACAGAACATTGTGTACAATGCCTGGAATATTTTTCATTGACTAGGACACCACTTGTTGCAACAAATGGTCATATGACATTATAACAGATTTAAATGATAGTAAAAAAAACAGTAAGTTAATAATACAATAAACATAACTAATAAGAAAATGAACACACATATACATACATGCACAACTAATGTTTATATGTGTGTATAATGTAATATGCAGTATAGCATAGCAGCAGTATTTGAGTAGAGAGTTTAAGTTCTGGATTAGACTGTAAATTTTATACTAGTTTATACTAGATAATGCAGTAGAATAATCAGTAAGCTTTAGAAATACACACACACTCTCTCTCTGTTGGTTATGGCGCATAATGGGATTGTTATAACAACAATCTCACATCATTTTGTTCTTCTGTTCATCAAAAACGGTTCATATAAACCTTCATCATTCCATTTACCACTTTAGTTTGAGGATGGAGATGGACATTTGAAAGGGGACAGTATTGTTTGGAGGGATAATACAGTGAGCAGTTTCAGTGATTTGTTTAGCATAGCTGTCAGTTCTTTGGTATAAATTGCCCGTGGTCCTCCCCGGCTTTTAGCTGGGTTCACAATTTCACAGCTGCTGTTAAAGCTCTTTGCCATTTATTAAAGTGTCAGAATGTGCCATTGTGGCGGGTATTTATCACTGTTAAAATGCCTCAGATGGTGAGGATGGGTCTCATTCTACCTGTCATTGTTAGTTCCACATAAGAGTGACCGGCATCCTCCATATTTAACCATTATGCTGTCTCCACCTCATGCCATCTCTCTCTCTCCACCTCTTTCTCTCTCTCTTTTTCTGTTGATTGGAATTGTCTGACCAAACAAGGCTGAAATCAATTCCTGGCTGTGATATTTGCATCATGAGCAAATAATCAGTGTTTGAGCAGAGAAAGTTGTGAGATGGTGCTATCTTTAGATCTGAAGATTTTCAACTCAAAAATCAGGAATGACCCTGTTTGCATTTTTCATACATGTTACTGGTCATCATTCCAAAGAGGAAAAAACTTGTTTAATATAAAAATGGATATAACTTTACTCTGATGTCTGATGTCACATACGCTGTGCAGTAATTGGGTAATATCAATTGACTTTAAAACCTGACTTTGTTGTTAAAATACCCATTTAACAATCCTATCAATTTTTTGACTGACAAAATCAGTAAAATTGAAAGTACTGTTTTATGTTTTCTCTTGCATGTATATGAACACTTTCAAGATATTTACATAAAATATCTTGATATCAACCGGTGGTGTTTTATCCGATTGTTTGACTCCACATTAGTACATAATTTTAAAACCAATTAAGCACATTCTGTGAAAATGAGAGAGAATTGTTGTCAGTTTTAACAGCGAGCATGTAATTAATTTAATTACCAGGCAGACAAATTTTTCCTGTGTACACAAACAACAAAAAGATTACAAGCATGACTAAAAACTGAACTCAGGCTAACTTTTAGCTCAACTCTGTAAAACTTTTGCTCCTGTCCTGCATTTCTCAAAGCTCTTGTAGTAGAGGAAACAGAAACCGGGTCAGTCTCGAGTTTAATTCTGATGCAACAAAAGTAAGATAAAAACAGCGATTAATTCTCTTGGGAATCCTAAGCTCACCAACGCACACTTCTAAAAACCTTTATGTCTAACAGGAGCAGTGAAGTTTTAATCCAGGATGACATTTCAGATAACTTTTGTTCCTAATCTCACCCTTATCTGCTAGCAACGTTTGTTCTCCAAACCTATCTGACTTGTATGCTTAAAATATCTATAGCTTTGAAGGATCGCCTAAAAAGATCATTCAAGACTCTCACAGCACATTTTCTGACCCATATTGCCTATATGTAGATGAGGGTTTGCATTTTTGAAGCCAATTTATTTATTGCACACATGAATTGGTGGATAGTATGTACATTTGAAAATCAAATTGTTAGCCATCGCTTGATTGATTCCCCAGAAATCTGTTAACGCTGTGTTTGATGCTATCATAACATTGATCTGTTTGTTTGAACATGCCCCGGCGGTCTGACACAGCAACAGTCCAGCTAACAGTTTTAGATTATAAGAACATTTCCCTAACATTTCCATTGAGTGACAAAAACATTAAAAATGTTTTCTAGGATTGTTTAAAGCACGTTTTAGAAGTTCCAATAATGTTATTGCTAGGTTATATAATATATATATTTTCTGTAACATTTTTAAAATAGGGTGTTTATGAAACCCGTTTTATGAAACCCGTTTTCACAAATCCATTTGGTGATGCTAATAGTAGTCTAAATTCTACTGCACCTTTAAATAAATTAGTTGTTAAATGTATATATTCCCCCCTGTATACTAATGTGATTTCACTTTGTATTATGTTCTCATTAGCAACACAACAAAAAGGTCAAAGGAAGAGAAAAGAAACTACCCGAGAGGTTATGGGTAGATAGAGCCAAGAAAATTACAATTTTAAATTAGCTTTGATATCCCTTGTCAAAAGCAACATTTATTATCAGGTGTTTGGCAGGGATGTTTCAACAAATAAGATTCTTGCTCATCCAGTTGATGGGAGCAGATAGCATTCTTCATTTATTTGTTCTTATTTAGTCACCATGAAACTTGGGCTCTTTCCCCTACAGACAGAGTTGAACACAATTCAGAATTTAAGAGTGGCTCCCTGTCAAATAATGTATTTAATTTAAATTGGCCACACCCAACAGAATTTGAATTTGAATTGAAATGACAGGAACATGAATTAAAAAAATGTACACTGCCAAGCAATGAATTTCATTAGTACAACAAAACAACAGCAGATACAAGAACAGATGCTCTGTTGAAAATTTCCATCTTGTAATCTGCTTCATGTTGTTTGGCTCCATTTTGAAGACACTGGGGTTAATTAGAGCATTCTGGGAAATTAAGAGCAAATGAAGAGTTCTTCCACCATGGTCCACAAAATGTTTTATGAAATGTATTCAGATGTGTTTTTAATTAAATGCACATTCAAAATGTGGCATTTCAGACATTTATTATTAACATGATTTACTGTTAACTGTTTATACAGGAAATGCCCCATGTGTGTATAATTACATGCAGTTTATGGGTTATTTATTTATTTATTTATTAAAACAACACTAATTAGATTAATTAAAGTGTTGTAGAAATCCATTAAGGCTCATGGATTTCTTTAAATTTGAAATTTGCCTAATTTCCAAAATCTTAGATTGTATTTCAAATTTTAAAAGCAATCTCTATTTAATTTAAATCTGAACCCTTTCCATGTGCGTCACTGATGTCTCCCCCCATCATTCCAGCAAAAAAAAAATAAAGTGTAAAAACTCAAGATGAAGCTTGACTCACAGCTGAGACCTACTGCACCACATCACTGATTCCATACATTTCCATCAAGGCATTGGAAGAGGTCTCCAAGTGTCATGATACAGTCTAGGTTACCATCTCTGAAAACCTGCATATGTTTTTCTCATTTTTGCCCTCTTCCTCCGTCACCCAGTTCATTCTTATTGTATTATTAAGTAATGTCTCTCTAGGGCTCTTCACAAGCACTCCACTGTGTTGGTATTCATTCTACTGCACATAATTGTGTTACTTTGATTGCAGCTTACTTTCAACCTCAGTGCACAGCTTTTAATGAACAATACTGAAGGAATGCTCATAGGTTGCGTGGAAGTTTAACATCAGCTATTCGCTCATTTTGTTTCATGTTACTGTAATTGTATTGTTCAATACCGTGAAGCTGATGTGAACTATTATTGCTATGGCAACAAGGCAGATGGGTAACATTAGGTACGATTGTCATTTTTTATATTTAACTTTGCTAACATGCTGTATATTGCATATATATATATATAAAAGCATGGTTGAAATTTATTGTGTAATTTTGCTCTCTGTTTTGTATCTCACATTGCTCTTCACTTGTGTCTCATTTTCTCATACTGCATTATTCATAAAGATATTAGTGCCATAAAAGATGATTTTTATAAGCTGTCGAGAATCCAGCGTGGAAGGGAGAGCTCTGAGGGGTGACACTGTCGCGCCTGTCAAAACGTAAGCCAGCCGAACGTTGAGAAAAGATTAATTGTTTCCCTTCCCTCTTGCTCAAAAGATTTCTCAATCTGATTATATGAAACAACATCAGTGAAGTCACAAACACAAAAGCATAACTGTTTCAGCAAGCCAATTCTGTGACGAGAATCAATAGAAAGATGCATTTCCCGGGTCCAGTAGAAATAAAGACCCATTTAGTCTCAGTCTTCCCACACACTGCCTGAATTCATTCCCATTTAGAGAGGTCTTTAGCAGAAGTCTAACTGCATTTTAATGCAGTGTTTATGACTGGCCCATTTAGGCCTCACAGAGTCCAAAGTGCCCTTGTTAGCCGCTCATTAAAACAGGACAAAGAACAGAGATGTTAATAAATCCATAATTGAGTTACATTTTTCTCTCTAGTAGAAGTGATGAGTGTGAAATGGGGAGGTTTGATTCTAAAGTGATTAAAATTATTTTAAGTCAGTATTTTATATAGCACATCAGGAAAATGTGCCGTTGCAATAAATAAATAAATATAATAATTATAATAATTAACTAAAATTTAGATGGGGAAATTAAAGAAACAATTATCATTTATTTTTTTATTCAGTATCAAACTTTGACCCCCTGATAATGAAAAGATTTTTTGATCATCCTCCTGATTTTTTTTTAAAAACAATTTTAAAATAAATGAAAAAAAAAAAAAACATGTAAACTCCTTTTAAACAATTGGTGTTATTTTGAGTGTGACTGTTGATGTCTCTGTGGTCTCTCTGTAGCTTTTATAGGTCTGTTTTATAAACCTGTAATCTAGTGATAATGTTCGAAGGACATGAAATACAAACATGGATGCGATTACTCCAATACATTCTGGCTGTAAGTGTGTCTGCGCCATGTTCACATTTGCCGGTTGCCTGCAGCTGGCTTTTAATGAAAGTGTCCACTGATGTTTCTCAGCGAGACAGATGTTAGAATCTGTAGCTCACCTAATCTCTTTCTGCTATAATCACACAGGTCTGGCAGATTTATTGAGGAAATACAGTCCTCTCCTTCTGGACTGTGTGCTGTATCATTACAGGACAGATTAAACCATGTGATACAGCTACAGTTTCATTGGTTCTCACTATCAAGTTTATACATAACCGTAGCAGTTTAAAGATGTGTGTGTGCAGAAGAGAGAGAGGACATGCATGACTCCGCCTGTCTCTTGTTCTAATGTCAGTTATGTGCCTGTGTAAACAGTTTAGTTGGGTGGAGCAGAGAATGGTGATGTGGGTGTGGGTGGGGTTTACAACACAAAATGGCAGGTTGGCGTTTATACTAGATTAATGAGCTAGAGGAATGATGTTTCTTATCAGTGCACTGCACATGTTTCTAAATTACTGCAATGAAAGTCTCTCTCTCTTTTACTCTCTCTCTGTTACTGTATGCTTCAGTATATTTGCATCCATCCTTCCTGTTTCTGTTATTATTTTTTGTACCATAACAAGCCCTGCAGAATGGACCAATGGGAATCAACGTGAAAAGTTAGTCAGTACTGTACTGATATTCCTCAAACATTCTGGTTAGGGGTTTGATCTAAACCTTAAGTATTACATTCCTGCAATTATTTCTGCCCAATCTTCTTAACATATCAGGTCAAATTTTGTTTTATAGACAAAAATTTTTTTTTTTAAGTGTAAGCCTGTGAAATATTTTAAAAGAAATTTAAGATTAAAGTTTGAAAAATATCCCACGACTTACATTAATAGACTGTTAGCATTCAAAAATCAAAGAATTCATAAGAATTCATAATTAAACCGAAATTTGATTGGTCTTATTTACTACATCAAGCACTGCATTGTGATTGGTCCCTGCATGTATTCAACCATTTGTAGATGATTTTACACTGCATAGTGATGACACATTGATTCTTGTGTGTAGCCGAATGACAACAATTGCCCGCTGAGTGACATAACAACATAGTGGCTCTGATGTGCCATTTTATTTATGCTAAATCAAAAACAGTTTCCTTGCTGAATTCTTGCACCCACTGGCATTTCCTTCACAAACATTTATCTTGTACCCGTAGAGGTTGTTTCAATTTTCAGGACCTGGATGTAATTATAGATTTCTTTGGTATAAATAAGTGCTTATAATAAAAAAGGAACAAAATCTGTGAACTATAACCAGGTAAAGCAGAAGCTGACTTCACCGGTCATTGTGACAGTGAGGATGAGGCAGGAGAAAGTGAAACAGGTCTGATGCTCTGCATTGTTTAATTCTCTGCTCCGCTGAGGACGTACTGGACATTAGATTTGAAGGATGAACGCTCACTGCAGTGAAACAATAATACAGATGGCATCTCTCTTCTCTCTTTTCCTTCAGCTGTGGATATATGTCCACTTCTGTGTCTTACTCTGCTGGCTCAAATGATTATTGATAAAGCAATCACTTTCAAAAGACTAACAATGGCAGTCAGAACCAATCTCCTGTATTCAACGCTGTGATTAGATTTGTAAGGCCTACGCGACCGTTGAGGATTTATCGAGAAGAGCACATGGCAGATAGAAGAGATTTCCTTTCAAGAGCACGAGATTGTAGCGTTGTATGAGTTTGTGATAATGTTGTACTTACTAGAAAGAATCGTGGAGAGAATATGATTGAAAGGATTCATAGAACTGCATTTCAATGTGAAAAGGTTTCGAACTGTCATTTTGGTTATCAGGTCTGACTGTCAGTCCAAGGCAAGAGCGAATGAGAGTTTAACATCCGGTATCTCAACATCTGGCTTAGTCAAGTCAGATTGGTGAATCAGTTATGTCTGTTTTAGACAGAGAAAGCTTTTAAGACCTTGATTAAATGTCAGCTGTGATTACTTCCAAGCTGATGTGTCTGTCCCGAGCAAACATCTGATGCTGATCTGAAGATCAGTGGTCTGCTTTGAAGTTTTGTCTCTTTATTTTGGCCTGGATTGTGTTAGATCTGGTTCACTCTCCTTCAACAATCGCTCTCGTCAAATTCGCTGTGGCATTTGGTTATAAGGTAGTTAAAAAAAATGGAAAGTTCTTTATTGGTTGTGATATTTAATTTACTAAATTATATCTGTAAACCAGGATGTTACAGGCCAGTCGAGACTGCATAAATGACAATTTTCAGTTTAAAGTCAACAATATGCAGAAGGTGTGACTCAAATGAACTGTAGTTTCTGTAGATCAACTGATAGGGCTTTGTGTTAGCAACGCTAAGGTTGTGGGTTCGATTCCCAGGGATCACAAGTACTGATCAAATATATACCTTGAATACGCTGTGAACTGTCTGCCAAATAAATAAATATAAATGTGAACTGATGAAATTTTAATGGTGAATGGACAATTTTTGAAACATATGTTTTTACAAATAAAATGTACAAATCACACAATAATCACAGTAATCTAAAATAAGCATGAAAAATAAAATACACAGATAAAGTAGTTAGTTATTATTACTTATTACTTTACAACCATCCTAAACTAATGCCAACAGCTAAACTCAGGTTTTCAATCTTTATTTTTTATACAGTGTAACTGTCATTGACTTCATCTTGTGTAAATGTAGCTCTGAATATTTAAAAATAAAATTCATGTTACACAGACACGACTCGCACATGCCAACAGAATTGTGCCAGCTGAACATGCATCATTTTGATGAAGGTGACACGGCTTTCCTGGCACTCTTTGCTGCTCATTTGGAGTGTTTGCGGGAGATGAAAAGAGTCAGAGCTCTTTGAAGCAGATTTTCTCCTCCTGCAGCTGCCGTTATCTCTGCCGTTCAGCATTCTCTGCAGTTAAGCGAAAGGGGGGGGGTCTGATCTGTAATTGTTACCTACTCATTGAACTATTCCCCCCAGTTTCTTGCACTGAGATCCAGCCATTAAAAGATACATTAATACATTATTATGAGAAAGAGAAGACCTGATAAATTCTTCAGAAACAGTAGCTCAGTGGTAAGAGTGTGATAGGTCAGTGTACAGTTGATCCTGAGGTAATTAATTTAGTTTAAAACTTTAGATTTTTAGCCATTATGTTATCGTGAAAGTGACATGTTTTTGTCAGTTATGGTTACCCATAACCGAAATGTGACCTCATTTAACCCATCCTTCGTGAGGAGTGAACACACACTGCAAGTCGTGAACACACACACACCTGGAGCAGTGGGCAGTTATCCCTGCAGCGCCTGGGGAGCAATGGGGGGTTAGGTGCCTTGCTCAAGGGCAATTCAGTTGCTACCTGCCAGCGCTGGAATTCAAACCAGCAACCTACTAAATACAAGCCCGACTCACTAACCAGTAGACCACAACTGCCCATAACTGCCCATAACCGATTGACAATGACTATTCTCAGCCTTGAAGTATACTGTCATTTTTTGGTGCCTGTATCTGTAAGATAAAGTTTTGTGTGTGAAATGAGCAGATCTCTGTGCTCTTACACACACTTTTATCACAGTAACTCACTGTGTAAATAGATTTTCTGGTTCTAGCACTTTAATAGAACCAGCTCTCTCAGTTTTTAATAGAACTGTTTTTAATACCACAGTTAAATGTCTTTAAATATCTTTGCATCTCAGATTGGATATACTCTGTTTTTAATTTGTTTTACCAATCTGTCTGTTATAACTCTGTGGTCATACTTGGGTCCCTCTGTTCTATCGCTGCAATGGATGGATGGATGGATGATAGATGGATTGATAGATAAATGAGTGCACTGGGAAATGCAGTATTGATTGCACAGTTTGTCCAAGGTTAAAGTGTTTTGAGGGATGCATCTACTTCCTTTGTGGAAAGGGTCTAATGTTTCATGAGCTGTTCTCCATTAAGGCCCCATTTGGTGAGTACAGTAGGTGATGGCCATACTGTAACTGACCTTTACGTGTGATTGATTCCCGCCCTGAGTGTTTGTGTGTTACTGTGTGTGTGTTGAGGATGTGAAACTGCAGATGATGATGTGTTACCCAGCCTTGGGTTGGTTTTATGAAAGACCAATTCACCTTTAAATAACTCCTAAATTCCTCTGAAACCTTGTCTGCCAGTATTAAAAGCCTCAACTATTTTGCCAAAAAAAAACATTTTATCCTAAAAAAGCACTATATAGTGGATTTGAGGACATCACGTGGATTTCCAGGACTCCACTCATAAGAGCATCAAGTTCTTCTGGTTGGGGGCTCAGATTGAAGAACAGCTATATAAAGACCTTCACCTTCAATCTCAGTCTTTTATGCAGTCAGCTCTCTGCTTTCCATTGCAGGTATCCATCACCTCTGACAGATACAAACCAGCTTTTTCTTTTGAAAGACACTCAATGCTCTGCTCTCTAAGAAACGTGGAATCAAAAAGGTCGTCTCAAGGTCAAGTGCACTATAAGGGTCTAAAAGCACATATCACTTTTTTATCGTAAAGGTTTTCTTCATTGGTTTCTGGGGCAAGATGATAAATGTTTATTAAAAATAGAAGGTCCTTGCATGCTACACCTCTAACGTTATGAATTAATAATGGTCCCGTTATGGTCCATAATTAGCCACCAGGCAGTATCTCAGCTTTTTCCTCAGGTATATAGCAACCAATGTAATGCAACCTCAAAGAACTTTCACTTCTCTTTTGTCCAAGTAAAACAAAACTGAATGCTGTTAATAATATGTTTTGTCATCATAATGGCTTGTAACATTTGAAGTTAGTTTCATCTCTTATTCTGCTGTTGAAAACCAATTATTAGAAACTGAATTCATTACTTTGCCATAGACTGATAAACTTGACTTGCTTGATAGGCTGACTTGCTTTTTTGCCAAAATATATCTGGCTTGTACCACCATAAAGACAACTGATGTGCAACATGGGGAAAATGTTTTAAAGCATTATGCTTTTTGGACTAGGATGAGTAAAACCCCTTCTCATTTTCCAGATTAATCATTCATTTTATATGAATTCCCTGTTTAGAAAAAGATACTGCTTAGTAGAGAGCACTCTCCTTTCTCTCCATCTGCCCAGATTTAAAGTTCTACACATTTGTAGCAGATTCTAATTTTAATCCGCAATGGTTGTGTAAATGATGATGTTGTAAAATGGTCCGTTCATGACAGCTCTTGCATTGTATAGACGTTTTCAACCCTGGAGACCCCCTGACTTTACTGCAGAGCTGAAAGATCATTGAAGATCCCTCTCAGCAACAGTCTTTTTCCTTAACCAATGACAAGTATTCTTGTCCAATGCCGTATGTTGGCTGTTTTTCTCTCTCAGCAACATACTGTCTTATGCATGATTAGATATGATAGATGATGTCAGTTGGCTTCTGCCATAGTTTAAAATGAATAATCACTGATAACCAAAAATGTTTTTTAGGATTTGGGGCAACAGATGGCACTTTAGTACAGTGTTTATATTGAGTCGTGTGTAGTCACCACATCTCCTAACTTTCTTTCAAAAGCAGACCATGTGTGCTGTGTTTACCAGTTGTGATTTTACAAGCAGGACATCACACCACTGTAATGACTTTTTTAATTAATTATGTTTGTTTGTTTTATTATGTAACGTTTTGGGATCTTGTAGTATTTTTAGTAGTCTTAGGAATTGGACACATTTTGCTCTTTTTCCACTGCACAGCTTTTTTGGGTCACAATCTAACCTCATTCAAACTAACCTCATATCAACATGGGTTGCTTGCATTATTAGGTTTGTATAAGTAAGCTGTGATATGCATTGTGTCGTACATGTTAAGTAACCCACTGGACTGTAGGTGACTGAAAAAGAAACTGCTGTTGAGCAACCTGTACGGTTTGAAACGGGTCCCACAGTTCTGGCCAATGGTTAGACCTGTAGGCATGTGCATGCACAAGCTCACCTCATTACTGCTGCTGGAGACTGATGCCAGATGTGCTGGGTTACAGCATGATGCAACTGCCTGACACCTGCTCTGTGAAGAAGATAAAGCTGTTGACTTAAAACAGAAGAAGACGTTTGATCAGGGAAAACTGAGCCCTCAATCTTATGAAGTCCTGGTCTATCGTGATCTTTCTGGCTTTTCATCCTGCCTTCCAGAAGACAAGCTTGAGCTGTTTGAGGTTAAGTGAGGTCATGATAAAACTACAAAATTCATCTTGCGAAAGATGAACCCAAACAGTTTGTGCTACATATGTCAGATCAAATAACTAAGTGATAAGCCATCGTGTGCGGTGCATGAAAAATAAAGATGAGAAATAAGTTTCTACACTGAAAAATACAAGTACCAACAAACCACCACCATACACTGGCAACCACCTAGAACAGCTTGGAGAATATAATTATTTTGACCCAGAGGCCACTGGGGTCCCCAGCTATATCTCGGCACCAGATAATGACAGAGACATGGGTAGGGTTCTGTTGACTGATACAGTTGACTGATACAGAGGCAAATTCCAATATTATGTCAGCAAATTTTGCACTGACATGCATTGCTCACATTGCTTTGAAACTGTACTTGTCATGATTGTTAATACAATTCAAAGATTTGCAACACAAAACAAAGAACAGCAACATAGTCAAGATGAGGTGAGGTTCCATTTATATAGACCCAGGTTTTGGTTTATGCTTACATGTACACACGTACACACACACACACACACAGCTGCCCAAAAGAAAAAATAGAGTAACACACTGCAAAAACGAGTGTGTTTACAGAAATAAACACACTCTCTTATAGAAACCTTTTCTAAAGCTGCTCCCCTCTAGCATGTTTGCAGGAGAGGTTACAGCCAACACATCAATCAAAAAACTCAATGCACAGCTGGTGTTGCCTCAGTGGAGTCAGACATCTT
>JAZGTK010003968.1:0-25739 GCA_036877625.1 Ambastaia sidthimunki
ACTGCCATCATCTGGTTGGTTTAACTAATACGGATTTAATGAAAACTTCCAGATAGTGTTAATGTGCGACAGAATTTTCTGTTTTTCTTTTAAATACAGCCTATTCTTAAGTGACCAACAGCATATTAACACATAATTGATCATAATTTTGATTATGGTTGATGGTTGAGTTTAATAAATGAGTAAACGTTCTAGGTCTTTGCAATTTTTTTTATTTTTTTTTTAGTTTAGAACATAGAACAGTATTGTGGGTCTTACCACATACACTATGTATTCACATAACACACCATACTATACTCATTAGAGTAGCTACAAGGAAAGACCAAACGTAACACTTTATACATACTGCATACTCAACATGAAAAACAGAACCAAAAACAATCTTGAACTCATAAAGGAATGTAGCTGCCAGTTGTTCTTTTTTTCCTTTTGTTGAGACATGATGTTTAAAACTGGGCATGACAGATATTCTAACAGTAAGTACTTATAGAAGGGGCTCATACTGAGTGTGTCTGTGACAGCGAAGCCAAAAGTAAACATGAATAAAACAAAACGAATAAGAAATTAACAAAACGAATAAAACTTCAAACCGAGTGAAATCAGATCTGTGAGCATCAGAATGTTAAATTAACATCAGAAGTATCTCTGCCTGCTACCCTGAACTTCAAGTACCATTTCAGTGATTTAAGATGATGACTATAAAGGGCAGAATGAGGATCAGCTGGAGCGCGTTGTTAAATATGCAATTATCAGAAACGTCTCAGAATTATGTAAAAAGATTTAAAAATGATCAGCACCATAAAGGTTTCTTTACTCTCAAAATGAGTTCACATATCAATTTATGAGCCCAAAAAACATCCCAGCAGTATCTGCTATGAGTAATTTCCACAGTGAACTCTAGAGGGCAGCACCATGGTTACAAAACCATTTAAGGTGAAGAATTTCAAGAACAATCTTGAAACTCAGCTTTAGGATTTAGTCTTTAAGAACAATTGACAATCTCGAGAGCATGTCAGTGCAGATTTAGGAGTTAAATAAGACTCACCCCAAATTATATTTAATAAATCAAAACAAGAATACTACATAGACTACATGATCAACCAAGAGTTCTGAACTGAAAGCTGTCACATTTCAAACGGCAAGTTTAAACCTGATTCTGTTCAGTTCTATGGCCAGTTTTTATGTAAAAGCATTCAAAACACTGCGAGTCCTGAATCCTTGCAAACTGTTCTTTAATAAGTCTGCACTTGTTTCTGTGTTCTCTGTTAGTTTATGGTTTATAGATGTGGTGGGAAGGAAGTTGGAGGTATTGTTGTAAGTACAGTACTCACAAAAGGAAGGACAGCAGTATCTTGAATAAACCAAACAAAAAACATCATGCAGTGTCCTCTGACGGCTTGACTCACAGACAACTGAAGACTAAAAATTCAGGAATCATTCATGATTAGGCCATCATCTCTCACAATTTAAATAATCTTACCTAAATATTTAACTATGTACATTTCTATCTTTCCCAATAAAATTCCATTAAAACAAAAACTAGGTTTCAAGTTGTCAATAATCCGTTCTTATTTTTTCTCCGCATTAAAATCAAGATTAAAAGTGCTTTTATGAAATCCTCTCTTCAATATTCACAATTTCTCTAAAATGAACAAAGAAAAAAATAATAAAAAAAATGACAACAATCACAATAATAATCACCATCATTATCATATAATAAATAATAAAAAAGTAGGTATGACTGTGGATGTAGGCAGCAGGCCTGCAGTCTGTGTATTTGTAGCATGTTGTGGACTGGGACCAGTGTCCAGTGTACAACATGAGGTAAAGAACTTTAGGACCACTGAGCACCAGGATCTTTCCTTTGTGAGTGTCAAGCATCTTACAGCCCTATGTAAACCAGCCGCAGCCCTGCATTGCTCTTTATACGCTGCTCAAACACACACACACACGCTCATACACAAACATTCTGACCGGCGCGCAGGCTTGTGAATGCACACACTTGCACTGCCGCTTATACACTCAACAACAACTACAAGTTAAATCTATATGCACTGCCAATCAGCACCATGAATTCCAGGTTGGGGGAATTCTTGGGGCAAAAAGAGTGAAGAAGGCTGCTTATCACATAGGGGGGCAACTTTACTGGAGCATTAAAAACTCTTATTAGCACCAACTCCAAGAAATGGGTCTGTCCATTAGGCTGGTTGGTTTAACCAGCAGTAGGTAAGAAAATAACAAGATCATCACAAATGGGTAGCTATAGATTAATCAGATTATGGAAGACTACTTCAATTTATGGGGAAGTTTTGTTGGAAATGTCATATTAAAACCATTTACTGTTAATAAAAAGAACCAGTTAGGTAAAGTTACCAATATCGCCTACTCTGTGTTTGCCAGTATAAAAATTATTTTTGGTCAGTCTGCTGCCAGAAACTAACCAGACCAACCAGTATTACACATCTATAGATACTCATCTGTGAAGGCAAATAAATAATTTGAAAACATTTCCTTACCTACTACAGCTCAATGTCTCTGCGCTACAATATATCTGAACATATCTAGGCTGACCCAAGCAGATATCATAGAATGTCAAGCCAATAAAAATGTCCAAAAATGTAGAATCTATTTGGGCAGATGATGGATTGTTCAGTCTGTGTGAAGATCTCATGCCTAAGACCTATGATGTTTTATCTGCAGCTTTTTAGGGCTGTTTTTAAGATGGACTTTTGTTGTAATTACCAGCACCTCACTGACTTTAAACCAAATCACATGGGTAGTGAGGAACGGCCAATGAGAAAGCACCAATTACAAGGACTGGGAGATCTGTCACTGAACATGACAGCTGACATCTGCAGCTATAAAGCACCGGTTCCAGCACCTGCCTCCATATTGTAAGAGCAAAATCAGAGACATTAAAGACAGAAAAGAAGCACCATAGGAAGGGATAAGAGAACTGAGTATTTCATTAGAGTGGCACCAGACAAAAAGTCCCAAGCTGGGGTCAAGTCTTTTCTTTTGAATTTTGCTCACAGGTTCAGTGACTAGAGCTATCAGATACTCTAAAGTTGCCTTAATGTAGCCACGCAAATGTGACTCACAATGATGTGAAGGCGCTTCTTTTACAGAGAGGTTGATAAGTGAAAAAACACAACAACAAAAATGCTAATTAGCTTGTTCACATGTTCATAGCGAACAAGCGGGAGGAAATCCCTTCTAATAACAATGATGAAAAAAAACATTAAAATTAAAATAAAAATAGTCATCTTCATATTATAATAACAATATCTGTAATAGCAACGTTGACATTAACAATAGCAATCGTAATAATATTGATAACAGAGCAATAATAATTAGGATCATCAAATTCACTTAAGGAGGGGTAGCTATGGAAATCCCTCCCACAATCGAGAGATCAAGAGCACCATAGACAGCGCGTCCATTTGGGGTATTCCCAAACTGCTGCCAAAATTTGAGGTAAAAGAAAAAAAGTGAAAAAAGTGCCCCATCATCTATTCCTCCTCACTTGCGGGAGCCTGAAGGAGGTGTTAGAGCCAGAAGTGGGGAGGCAAACAAAACAGGAGTACAATTCAGGATCCTTCTTATTTCTTTACCCAACTCTGCCTCCAGGGGGCAACAGTCTACAAGAGTTCACACAAATCGACTGTAAGGGCCAGTGAGGTGTGTGGACGGGTATGGTGAAACAGTCACTATGGTGGTGGTATGCTGTGTGGGTGCCATCCGTGTCACCACACCTTCTCGCTTGTCCTTAATCTGTCCAGGGGAAGGGCTTACCGATCCAGCTACCCACTTGCGCTTTTTCCCATAGGCCTTAATTTCCTCCTGTGAGAGACCCAGAAGAGCTGCTTCTTGCTGCCGTTGTTGTGCTCGCTCAGCTAGAAGTTTCATCTTGGCCTCCCATAATGCCAGGCCATGGCAGGGCTGATTCAGGTTCTTGTGCTGGTAAAAGACCAGTGAAATACGGCTTGGGTGGGTACGGTCTGGCTTTTTAAGCGGTGTCGTAGCATGGAGCTCACGACGGGCACATTCAATCAAGACTGAGCAATGAGCAGGGGCCACTGCTACCCCTCCAATGTTGGGGTCTAAGAAGTTGTGTTCACTGTCAGACCAAACCTCTTCTTCTTCAGGGTCTTTTTGACCTTGGGTCGTCTCTGCCTCACAGTCCCAACATGCCTGCCTGGTCGACTTCTGCAGTGCATCAGGGAACAAACGACCCTCAGGAGTCGGAGATGGTGTGCTGCCTGCGGCTGATCCACCACCTGATTTCCAGGCTTTCTCCTGGAGTCCCAGAGGAGCAGAGCCACAGTTTCCACCTGCCTGGGATAGCATTTTGTCAGGAAACGCACCAACTGGGTTGCCTTGCCTAATACCACCAGTCCCATAACCTACAGGACCGTACAGACCCCATGCTTTAGGTTGTGGACTAGGGGCAGGACAATCCCACTGTCTTGGGGAGGATGGGTGTGGAGAGGGTGCAGGGGAAGGCCCTGTCTTTAGGGATGGTGAGGGAGATGGAGCAGGGGTTGCCATTGGAGTGTTAGAATACGAGTTCCACTGTTGCTGCTGTGGATACTGAGATTGCTGGTGGAGCCTCTGCTTGTCTGGAGTGAAGGGCGAATCAGTTGAACTTGGTCTGATGTTTCCATCCCAGCCTTTAGAGATCAGACTGCTGTTTGGTTTCTGCCCAGGCCAGCCTTCAGGTTTGGGTATGGTACTGGGAGTGCTAGGGCAGCTTTGAACTTGTCCATCTGATTGGCCATTGTATAGGGGCACATCCATTGGCTCCTGTTTGATGACGGGTGTTGAGCGATGTGGCTGCTCAAGTGACACTGATGGAGTATGACTGAGCGGAAGAGGAGACTGCAAAACTTCTGATGGGTGTGGGAGGCCTTGAATGGATGCATTAGCCATTTGTTGTTGCAACTGCCCAGGACGGTTTGGATAGGCTTGTGCCAGCTTGGCTTGGAGACACTGACCATCTAGCTTCTGGTTAAATGATGTGGCAGGGGGTTCTCCAGCTTTGGACCAGGCTCTGTTATCATAACTCAAGAGCTCAGGAGGAAAAAGTGAATTGGGAGGGTGGTTTAGATTACGAAAGTTTATATTTTGGAGATGAAAGCCATTGATGAGGTTCTGTGCAGGAGGTTGGCTGTTGGTATGGACGTGACCTCTTGCATAGTTACCAGGGTAGGGGAATGAACTGTTCATGCTGTGGGGATCTGGGGTTGTCTTGCCGTTCCCTAGTGCTGGGTAGCCGTGTATGGCTCCAGTGAAGGGCTGGAAGCGGTCGACAGGCTCTTTTTTGATGGTGGGCTTCACTTCCTGTTTTGGAATAGCTAGACAACAAAACATAAAATATTAACAAATATAATTTATAGTTATTGTGAATCAATAACTCAGTGTAAGATTTAAATTTAAACTCAGAGAACAACACACTGTTTGTAAAACAATTCAACATCCTCTGTTTGAATGGCAAATTCCATTCAAATAGTAAATGCCACTTAAATGACCAAAGAACACCTAATGCAGCTCTAATCTAATGCAACTTGGTTATAGTTAATGGTTATTTAATCCTTGTTATTCAGTGGTTAATCCTTAATGGTTATTCCTTGTAGCTGTAATGCAACATGTTGCTTTGTGTATATGGAAATGTAACACATTTAACACTACTGACCTTTATTGCCTTGCTGACGGTGTGGTGACTCTGTGTTACGGATCTCCATTTTGAGGATCTTCTCTGGGGTTTCTGCAAGCTGCAGCTTCTTATTCTTCTTCTCTGATGCGGCCTTTCTGGCCTCCAACCGACGCTGCCGGCAGGATTTAGCAGGTTCTGGAAGTTTTCTAACCTCTCGACGGAAGCTAGAGAGCACCTGGATGGCTCCTGTCTGCATTTTGAGGTGCTGATTCTCTTCACTGCCAAATTCATCGGTTGAAGAAACCTTATAGAGCGGAAGCACATGCAGCTGTTCATCTTCCGGTATGGTGCCCACCGTGCGATTATCCTCTTTCGTAAGAGTGCACACCTGGAAGTGATAAATTAGAAAGTATAATGTAAACAGCAGTGGAGCCCTACTTCCTGTTGTACAGTATAAACATAAATGTTAGTCACTTTTCAGATAATACACACAACATTTTTATCAAACTCAGATTCAAACAATATTCAAGGTGAATCAGACATTCACACAAATATATGAGCACATCTGATGAATAATAACATACCACAGTACAGCCGTTGTTAAGGTTGTGCTGGTCTTTGTGAGCGTGGGCACAAAAATCCATGCATGCAGTGACTCCTGAAAATGGTCGTCCTTCTTTCAAACCCAAGCGACAATCTGAAGCAATATGCTCATATGCACACTGCAAATAAACAGTAAATAATCCAAATATCATTTGTGTAGACCATTTACATGACAGTCATACACATTCTGTTGAATTCCTAAACATTCCTGCTTATCAACTTTTAGATGTAATTAATAAGTTACAGAATTCTAAAACAATCTATATAAATATAAATATGTATAAATATATGTATAAACAATACATAAAATATTGTTTTTAATAGGACTGAATAGTACAAAGTCTTGTCAGACAGTTTTTACCTGGTTACTGTACGCCTGAGGAGCCAGACGCTTATATAGAGGGGCCACATGAGTGGCCAAATGTTGAAAGTTATCCCTGAGATTGTCCTCCTGCACGAAAACAGCACAAAAAGTGTTAACACTATAAACGCGAGTTTAGAAGGGTTATCATGCACAGTCACTGTAATGTGAACAATACAATGTAAAGCATTTCATCTTAATAAATTATTGCTATAGCATCTTAACATGTGTAAGCTTTTTAACAGAAAATTAATTTTGCCATGTAATTCACCAACTATATATTCTTTGATGTAACCACTGACCTCTTTGGGGTGGTCTCCCTGCAGTCTGAACTTGCGAGGGGTCTTACTTCGAGCGTACTTGCATCCATTGAAGTACATACTCCAGGAGCAGCCAAAAGAGAAGGACGCTCCACAGGTTTCCGGATCCTTCCCTTGGCATGCACAGGTTCGACTGCAAAAGCACCCACAATGAATTTCATGATTCTGGCCTTTTACTATTACTTGACCTTTCCTTTGTGACACATTGAGAAAAGATTAGACACTCCTGTAAACTCTGCATGATTATAGTGTAATCAAAGGATATTCTGTGTGTGTCATTAAAATGCATCCATAGAAAGTATCAGTTATGTAAGTACACTTCAACACACTTTGTCCATTTCATTTTTGACTATGATTCAGAATAGTGTCTTGAGAAAGTAAACTAGTTCTAGTGCATGATTGAAATGAAAACTACCGAATTATTTCTTAGAAGACTAATAATTATTCCCAACAACTGGTTAATATGGGTTTTTAATGGCAGTTGTCGGTATCTAAAGGTTGGGCCAATATAATGCCGGTGTTAGAAACTCACTCATCATTGAGTCCACAGCGGCGGCTGGTGGGGTTGCCATGTTTGATGATTGTTTCTGTGAGTTCTCGATACAGTTTGTCTCCCAGAGCACGTGGCACACCTTCCCAGCACAGGATGACAACAATGATGACGGTGTTGGCACAATGGTGGCCAGACCGTTGCTTCACCACACATAACAATTTCTCTGCCTCACTGCTACGACGAATCACCTAGAGATGGTCAGTAATGATGAAGCCATATTAGTGTTTCTTTACTGCACTAAGCATACAGAATAAAAAAATCAACAAGAAAGATAATTATTTAGTCTTAATTGCTCGTCATTATGATGGCTAAGCTTACAGAGTCAGCGTCTCAAAGTCTTGTTTTATTAAATAAATTGTATTGATTATGACAAGTATTTTACACAGAACAAGTGTGTGTTGCAGTACAGAGTGGTCATTACACTGCATGACCTGACAACAACAAGTGAGGTTTCCCTTTACAAAATTACCCTTCCTCTGAACAGTTAGAGGAATCAGGACAGTTTTGCAAATACACTTACCCACTTAGCAATAGGACATCCCTGAGAGCTCTTTCCCTCTCGCCCCGTGTAAACCACTTTCTCTATACGAATAGCATCATCTTTCATTCCAAACCTGTAATAATAAGGACACAGACAGACCTTTAAACAGACCTTTAAATTATAGACCACGATAAAGTGACATTAAAAACAGGCCACAACCCTTGTGAAGACACATTTTGTCTTTCTGTACTAAAAACTATCTTTTTGTGTGAGAAAGTGGACAAATGAAAGAACATGAAGGATGTTTACACACATTTGAGTGTGATGGTCCATGTTCTTGAGTGAACAATCACAGGTCTGCTAAAATGAAACTCTCAGTGGACAGAGCATGACAACAGTGCGTCTTTAGTATAAATACCATTACGCTTAAACTGCAGTCACAGGGGTGAACCATGAGGTTAAAGGTCACAAAGGGGTCAAGCTAAGGCTTAAGAGGGCTATAGTCACTCACTGACAGACAAACAAAGGGGAGGTTCTTCCTATACCCACCAGCCCCGGTTTTTTTCTTGCCCTCTGAAAAGTGGACATCTCTGGCTATAGAAATACAGCCACTATGCCCTAAATGAGCTCTCAAATAAAGCAACAAGTAGTCAAGCGGACAAGAGGTCAGCAAATGTGAAGATACTGTATCCTAATGGGTCAATGAAGTCTGAGCCTTTGTGTGCTTTCAGGAGAAAGGGGGGGTGACAACCTGGGGATATTTTCATATGCCACTGAATGGTCACATGGTCATTACAGTACTTGTAATATAAGTTTTCAAATGCTGTGAAGACAAAGGAGCCAGTAACAGATCTAGCTCAGTGATGTGCATGCTGTCACATGTTGTTTGGTGGCGCTTAACCCAAATTTGAGTCTGGGTTGGATCATTTCCTCATTCCATCCCCCATCACTTCCTGTCCTCTCCTAAACTGCCCCATGTAAAATAATGTATAGCTGCAAAAGGAAATGTTTCCTGCTGCTATAGGGTACTATGTCTTTGTAAAGCTTTATTACCAAATCTTTTTATCACTTCACCTTCTACTCTTAATTTCCTTGAATTTTCCCCCTTCTATCTTCATCTGCTGTTATTTCTCTTTGTCTCTCTTTCTCACTCGCTTGTGTGGATCTGTTGATGGTGATATTTCCAGTTTCTCCTGTTGGATTCTGGGTCAGGAATTCCCTAGGGACAAGATCATACAGAAGGAAGGTGGGTGGAGGGGGGCAAGCAAACAGCAGAGGAGAGGATGAGAGATGCTCATCTTCAGTTGGCTAAGAGTCTATTGCCATGATCCACCTGCCAAAGCTTCCAAACAGCTCTCGTAGAACAACGATAGGGTTGCTAGAGAACTCTTAAAGCAAACTATGTAGGGTCAGCTGTACTGCTTTGGGGTTTAGAGGCTTAATACATTCTGTTTCAAATAGGAGAAAAAACATTTTCTGATTGTTATTTACTGTGTGTGGAATACAATTTGCCCTGGCTACATTAATTCTAAACCTCCTACTAAAAATACAGAAAACACCAGACGGTTTCTACATCTAAAACAGAGTGTGTTCATGCAGAGTAATGTAATGTTCACAGCCGTGAACATGGAGACATACAGAAGACAATGTCAGCCAAGCAAGAATTTGACTGGTGCCTCTCACCTCTTTTCCATCAGTTCTCTGATAGAAGCCACAGTCTGCCCAGATCCAAGATGATTGTAATATGGACCCTCGTCCTTCTCTAAGCTTTGATCTAGAAGAGAAATAGAGAGAGGGATCGACGCAGGTTAAGACATGACATTAATCTCTCACAGGCAGTATGTTGTCAAACTTTGAAGCGGGAATAAGTTCCTATACAACAACAGCTAATCCAGATGGTAGCAATGGTACTTTCAATGTGTAATTTCATTAGAAAGACAGTGGGGCAATGAGAATATATATACTGTATATGTGTTTGGATGAGCAACAGCAAAGAAAACAGACAGAGAGAGCTTGTCTGGGAAAAAGGCAATCTAATTCCACTTGGGTGTGTGTAGGGATAAAGGCGTGACTAGAGTCAAAAAATGACTTGTGGGAACTTCCTACTCAAGTCTTAAATAAAACTGTTTCTAAGAGAAAAAAAGAGGCTGCTTACTATGTGCTTACCTAGCAGGATAGAAACACCAACAACAGGTGTAAAAAAGAGAGATAAATGACACTTTACATATCAAACAGTATTTGGAAAATACTGGTATTTACACATTACAAAACCTCTCATGCTCAGCTACCGCAAATTAAACAGTACAACAATTTTCACAAACTTAATTTATTGCAAAACCACTGTAAGGATCAAATAAGAGTAACAGGGGGAGCTGAAATGTTGCTGTCCATCTCTCCTCACCCTGTTCTCCCTACTCCCTCCCTTCTTTGATGTTTGGCCACAATGTATCATATGATATACGAGCGGACTCCCTCCATTGTGTAGCTGTACCAATTGCCTAAACAGTCTGCGCTGCACTGCACTGGCCCACAGAATTACAATGGGCTCTATTCTTCAAACCTATTGTTCGTATGCATGATGCAGAGGGAACAGACTGCAGGGTGATGCACGGGCCCCTGGTGGAGCACACATTCCTAAACAAGGTCCAACACTACCCTGAGAAATGTGCTGATGCAGAAATTATGTGCTGAACAAGAAACATTTATGGCTTCCTAAAGAGAATTTTGATGATAAGTTTAATCCACATTGAAGTCTAATAGACTATATTAACATTCTTGTATCCTTTAACATCATTTATAATTCAATTCTTGAAATTGTAATAAAAATGTACAAATAATCAAATTACTCATACAAATCACTCTAAAATGTCTATATAAAATGTATATCTAAGTTAACCTGTAAATGTGTTTTCTGCCCTGTAATTAGAGAGAATCTGCTAGGCCAAAGTTTCAGAATACTCTTACACTTACCCACACAGTCACAGGTTGGAAACTCAGCTTGGGAATCTTTTCCAGGTGTATCCAGCAGACTCTTGGTGGGAGTGTCCAGGTAGCGCAATGGTGACTCAAGAAAACCTTTAAGTGAGGGAGAGGAAGGAAAGCCATCCTTTGTAGGAGTATTCAATTCTTCCCCCTCACGATCTACATAAAAGGATGCAGTTGTGGACAGCACTGTTACACCACCAGATGACTCAATCTTAATGCGTTTAGCTGGAGGGGAGAAATGTGTGATGAAGGGGTGCTGTCGTTCAAGAAACGCCTCCTGAGCCACAGACAGGAGCTGCCTAGAAGGTTTCATGTCCACCTCACATTCCTCACTTTCTTGTTTAACAGTACAGAGCTGTTTGGATGGTAATAGGGTTTCTTCCTTCACTCTATCAGTCTTATGATTTTGACCTTCATCGTTGGGCTCAGAATCAGTTTTAGGAACAGGAGGGCAGTTATTTGGCTGCTTTGAGGATGGTGACTCGGGTTTAGCTTGTCCTGAGTTTGAGTCTGTTTGTGACTCATTCACCACTGGCTGAGTAGGGCCATATTTTGAACTCTCTGTGGCAGGGGCAGAGGAAATGGTGTCCCCAAACTCCTCCTCAAACTGGCGAATCAGCTCCTCAAATTTTGGATCCAAATTGCTAAGATCAGTCAAAGAGGGAGTGGACTGTATTGTTGAGATCTGAGGTTTGATACTGGTTGCTGGGGCGCGTTCATTACACTCCACTGGGCCTAAACATGCCATCACCTTTTGGGTAGATGTTGCTAAGACAGACACAGGGGTAGAAGACGACTGCATGTTTTCAGAGATGGGTGCACTACTGTTGTTCAAAATGGATTCCTGAGATTGGGTTGGAGCTGGGTGGCTCTCAACCACCTGAGAGGGAGGAAGCCCATCTTCCATGTCTGGTAAAGATGGAACAAGCTGGGATAGAGATGGTACATATCCTGGGGTGAGGAGGGGTGCCTTTATTATTGTAATCTGGCTCTGTGGAAGGAAAGTTGGTTGGGAGGCTTTCTGTTTATGCTTCTTGATAACAATCTGTTTGGGTTTTGGGAGAGGTGGACCCAGGGGACCATTCAGCCCACCCATTGTCTGCTTGAGAAGAGGAGAACTTTGAGCACTCTTTTTTCTTTTGGGTTCTTTTTGCTCCTGTTTGAGGGTTACAGGACTCTCTGGAAGAGGCTGTGGCCACCATTTACGGAGGTTCTGACAAGCCATAGGGGCTGAAGGACCAAAGCCTGAGGAATTAGAGAAGAGGTTACGTTTATGATGAAGGTGCTGCTGTACTGCTGTCTGAGTTGAGTGCCTAATGGTGGGAAAAAAATGACCATGGAACTGCTGTTGGCCATTTACCATGCCTTCCTGGCCCATGGCTGCACACCCTGAACCTTGGTACTCCTTTGTATCCATTTCCTGCTTGTGAGACACCCCTGTAAGCCTGCCTTTGTGACCGTCCTGCAAGGTGTGTTGAGGAAATGGGAACTTGAAGGCTGAGTTGGTGTTTTTTCCACCAGTGTCTCCAAGGAGCTGCTGTAGCTCGGGCACTGGGTCACTGCTGCTGTGGGATGGGTTTACAAAGCAAGGCTGGGACTCCGAGTTCACCATTATCCATGGGTTCTGAGGGGAGCTTTTCTCACAGCTTCCAGCTGTGCCCTGGTGCCACTGCTGGGGTAGGGGGTTAGGGTTTAAGTGGTGCAGGCCTGTAAATTGGGACTTGGAGGATGGGTACTGAGACGCATAGTGAGATGAACTAGATACAGAGGCCTCACCCTGAGATTGAGACCTCTGCTGTTCCCATGATGGCGGCACATAGTGAGGGTAATTTCCAGGAAGGGTGGACTGTGGCAAAGCAGATGAGGCAGAGGAAGATGAAAGAAGGCCAGGGGATGAAGAGACCAGTTGTGGCATACTCTGGGGGTTGGAGGTTGACAGGTGCTGATGGTGATTTGCAGGTGAAGCCTCACCTGGAGGAATAATAGTTTGTGGGACAGTGGCAGACAGCTGGGTCAGGGCCTCAATTGCAATAGCTGTTTGCAGACTAACATTTCTCTCCTTGGCTATAGAGAGAACACTAGGGGAGCAAGGAATAGGTGCTGGTCTAGGAGCTGAAGGCTGGTTAAAAGCTGGTGGTGAATTTGTGCCTTGCCCACACAAGGAATTACTACTGCATTGCTGAGGTTGAGACTGAGCATGATGACACTGTAGATGCGACTTTGAAGGAGCATCAGATATCTTACAGGGCCCTTTATTCTGGCAGTCAGCCACCATTTTTATCTGCTTCTCCAGCCACTCCAGGTAGTCAGGGCAGTCTGGGCCATCACAGTCACAGTTAGGTGGCTTGTGGCCATGACGGGCTTTGCTCAGCGCAGCCTGAAGTGTGTTTAGATCTTCAGGGGGGCAAAACTCACCATCCACACCTTTTTGCCTGGACTCCTCACTTCCATTAGACATCTCCTGGTTAAACCTTTCATAAAGCTGATCTGTTGAAATCTGAGAAGGTTGATGGTTGCTATAAGAGGGCAGTGAGCCCACAGTAGCAGAAAAGGCCACCAGGGTTCTTGCATCTTCCATATCCACATCATTCACTGGTGTGCTGGGATTTGGGCCACTCCAAGCACCATGATGAGATTTAGGATTTGACTTCCTAGCATGCCCAGGGCCCCAGCCTGTTGTCTGAGAAATGCATCTAGCACCCTCATGGTGGCTGTGCTGGTGTTGCCTTCTGGCCAAGCCACTGACTTCACAAGTATTTTCTACATTTGCTGCAAGTTTTCTTAGCCCATTTGACAGTTCATGGTTTAACATGCCTTCTTCCAGGCGGTCATGGGACCCAATTTCCATCTGGCCTCTTCCTTTCGGGCCATCCACTGAACCCACCACAGAAACAGTCTGTAGGAAACACAAAAAGAAACAGTTACTTGACAATATTTTAAAATACGTACCTGTATACATGTATTCTATACAATAAACTTTCAAGCACCCATTAGGTTTTGATTTGTGCTACATTGATTACATCATACAGACATGTAGGGCAAATGCTGTTTTATTGCAAAATTATTAAAACAAACATTCTCATTCTCATCATCCGTTTAATTGTGCAATAAAACAGATGATGAACTCTGACCTGTTGAAATGATTCCTATCTGTACTCTCTGTAAGGCTGCTGTGTGAGCTGAGGGAAGACTATTTGATACTTTTTCCCATGGAAATCTCTGATGTTCTTTTCTCTTTCTCTCTGTCTTTCCTTTCTGCTTTCAACGTAACATAGTTAAGGTAACTTAAAAGAGCCCATGGTTTCTTGGGACCAACTAAATGAATGAATGGAAATTGGGAACTGGTTCCAGATTAGTGTGAAAGGGATATCAACAACAATATGAACATCAACAACTTCTTGGCACCGAAAGTGATAATGTATCGCTAAAATAGAGCATATTACAAAAAAATGATGTCAGTGAATGAAAAATGTACTAAGAGAAGAAATACACAAATCTTAGTGTATGATGATAAAGCCTATCTTGGAAAAGAGGATCTTGTGGTTAGGTTGTAATGATTTCATAATGTTAAACAGTTGTTTTGTTATAACAATGCAGAAGTATCCATATATTCTATTCCTTGCCAATAATATGGATACAGAAACACTGTTCTCTTGAACTCAAATGGAACTGTAACTTTTAAAGTTTATAGGAAAATATAGAGTTCACCATATAGATCACAATTAAAATAACGTGTAACTCCAATTCAGATATTTTAAACACTAATTCTGTTGGTGCATCTACATTATTTGAATATATTTAAATGTTTAAACAAATAGGTTTTGGTTAAAGTGGCGTGTAAACTAACCCTAAGTTCACTAATAGTCCAGTAACTAAACGTGTGAATACATCTGAACCTCTCATTGTACCTCCATTTTGACAGGCCTTTTGATACATTCAAGACGGACAAGTTGTTCAGACACTATGAATTCACCTTCTGTTAGTGGTGTCTGGTCAAACCCCCGCTGGGCTGTGTGCCAGCCACTCAGCAGACTGTGTGTGTGTTTCAATTCAAAAGCATGTTTCTGACATGGAGTTTAAGGTAGATCCCCACTTATCAATGCTGGTCACATGTTGACTCTGTTTAAAGCTGAAGTGTGCAATTCTTACATCAGGCTCTTCTTCCTCTTTTTAGTGAAGAAACAAGTACACACATACACACCGCATACACACCGACAAGCAACTTTCACAATATAGTGTTTGTACCAGTAGCGGGTTTACAAGAAGCACTTGGTAAGTTTGTACTTCAACAATCAGTGAGATATTACAACACAAGATCAAACATCAGGTCGGTGACACAAATATGAGACGTACACCTGCAAATACACCTGTCTGACAGTGAGTAGCACATGCTTATCTAATTATCTGAGTCTCAGACTCACACAGCTACTACTACCAAAACATTAACACGCCCAACCAGAAGAGACTGCACAACCGGTTTTACTCTGAAGCATGAGCTGCCCTTTAAACTGTGCGTACTGAACTGAGGACATGCCGTATCTATGTCTCCAACCATCAAATAACAGCTGTCTCGGTGGTTGACAACACAAAGACGAAAAGAGAGAGAGTGCGGATAGGGTTTAAACCCTGGTAGTAGACAGCTGAACGCGGTAAGATACACCCCCCCACCCACCCCCCCACACACACACACTCACCCCCATATTCCTGTCTTTCACCGTCCAAACACAAAGCTATTTAAAACAGGGACAGAATGAAGCAGATCTACTCACAGTGGTCTAGTCGTCCTGAAAATGTTGCTGGAGAGACAAAGGTGGGAAACATGGACAGGAAAGTGCATGAACACAGCTTTTGAGACAGCCAGTGGAAATCCACTATAGGTTTCCTTCTTTTCTCTGTTCAGTCTTTCTTCTTTCTTTTCTCCCTCTCTTCTCGCTCAGCCTGGCAGTACAGCACACGGACGGACACACACACTCACTCGCTCTGTCATACACACCTCCCCCACGTACACACACTCGCTCAGTTTCTCCTCTTACCGCCACTGTTGCTTCTCTCTTTCTCCCTCTCTCATTATGTCTCTCCCTTCCCCTTTTTCTATATTCTCCTTTTTTTCTGTTTTCACATTTGCTGTCTGCTTTGCTTTACAGCCCCCATCTTTCTCTCACTCGCTCCCCCCTCTCATTTTCTCCCACCCTTCTTTTTCCTCCTCCCCTCCTGTTTTCAGTGTGTGCAGAGTGAGAGAGGCCATTATCTGAGCTACACTGGGCACGTACGATGGAACGGTGGAGCATGAAGGAAATGCAGCCGCTGCAGAATGCTGGCTACTGCGATAAATAAAGGTTGTAACGAGCGCAGATCTGTGGCTTACCTAAGAGCAGAAATGCTTCTAAAAACAAAAGCCAGCAGCCCTGGTGTTCTAGTGGGATTTTTCTGGGTCTGATCTAGGCTGTGTTTTCTGAGTGCTTCCATAAGATGGAGGCTGCCACAGTTACATGCAGATCATCCACTCAAACACTAAATGGCAGCTGCTGTCTAATATTTAAAAATAACACAAAAAACAAACAAGGAGCGTAAAATGTGTGGCTCTGGTATATTAATTCTTGCAGTTTTAGTAGCTTTCTGTCGTTTCTAAGGATTGTTGTGTGCTTCCCCTGCAAACATCACGTGATGCTGATTTTAGTTTTGAAAAAACAAAGCAAGAAAAGATTGAGAGCAAGAGAAATGTTTACACACAAAACACATACCAGAGACCCTCAACTAAACTGTGAGAGACTGTCTAACTGTGCAGGAAACAGTGGTTATCTATAACACACTCTACATAAAGCATATACAAGAAATAGACATGCATGCGCTTATAGAGACCTTAAATATATAAAAGACAAGCAGCAGCCAAACAGTCAAGGAACCGAGGAGCGCAGGATGCGAGAAGGAAAGCACAACGGCTGACAGAGGCGCAGCCACAAGGTACCGCAAGGTTGACGGAAACCACAGAGACATAGAAAGCTCAACATTTTGAGGGAAAATACAGAAATTGACATTTATGCACAATTTTGCTGCTTACTAACTAGTCTGACATCTCAATGTTATTCGTTCCATTCGGGAGAGAGATGAGGTGCAGGGATGGAGAAAAGCAAATGTTTGGATGATGGACTCCAGAAGAGCAGAAGATTTCAATCTATGGTAAGTGTTTAAATGTGAAGGACAAGAATTTTAGAATCAGTCTTGCTGTAAATCACGGTCTCATTATTCCGAGCCGATCTTTTGCTTTGCTGTCTAAACAAGGTTCCTTCGTTTCATGCCAACCGATGTCTTCAAATGCCTGGTTACTAGCTACTGTTAGCCTCTCAGCATGATCTCTGTCTTTCTCCCTCATTTGCTGGTGTCTTCCTTCTATCTCTACTTTACCTTTTCTGTTTCTCCTTCTATCACCACCCCAGTCTGATCTCGCTCTTATGCTATGCAGAAGAAGGGAAAAACACGGCAGTTGTCTTTAATAGTCACCATAAAGCTTCTCTGCAGAATCGCTCTAGCATTATGAGGCTGTGATGACTGACTGCCCAATGCATGATTCGTATCAACCCTCATAACCTCTCGTTACGTGGGTAAATTCACAAATTTCTCGCCTTACTTTCTAAACGTGTTGTGCTCGTGCTCACTCGCTGAGTCTTCGCAACCCTGTGGACAAACACACACTGACATAAGCCCGAGCGGTAAAGTGCACCGTCACTGACGAAAGAGAAGCCAGTAAATGAGTGAGAGCTCTGAAGAAAGTGAATGGAGGGAAGTCCTGTGACGTTACGGTTACGTCACCAGAAGAGTTCGCTGCTCACAGTTGGTGATAGAGCGCCAGGCAGATGTGTCACAACACATAATGTGGACGAACGTACACACACACATTCTCTCACCCACTCCCGCACTCCCTTTCAGAGTGACGCAGCAGTTTCCATGGCCTTACCCTTCCACAGTTACCTTACCCTTCCTGTCACAAGCTACGGCACATTTAGCTCAAAGGAGCAAAAATGGAGAACTAAAAAAAAAAAAAACACAGAGCTGACATAACATTGATTACAGAGCAATGAAACTACCCGCATTCTTATGCTAAGGGACCGGCTGTCTTTTGAATTATCAAGTAAATGGTTTGCGGTACTGTTAACGCAGAGGAAGAATGTATATTCAGCATGTTCAGAGACACTGTGCTAAAAAACAAAACAAAAAAAATAATTTTCTCTGTTCAGTACAACAAAAATCATCTTAACTCATACAGAAACTTCTGATGTTCAAAGCCATTACGTGACAGGCGACTAAACAAATCTATTAAACAGTTAATCTTGCATACAGCAACAACAAACACATATCAACAAAAGTAACCTAAATGACAGAATATGACAAAGTAACATTTAACACAATAAAGTACCATTTTGATAACATTAGTTAACGACATGACATGAACTTACATTAAACCATGCTTCTACATCATTCATTCATCTCAGTTTCAATGTTTACTTTATAATCAAAATTTTTATTAACATTGTATTAACAATGTTAACATTAATTCATGCACAATTAACAAACATAAACAATTAATGAGCAGTTGTATTAACATTATTATTATTAATAACATTATTGTTATTAACATTATTATTATTATTAATAAATGCAGTAAAAAATATATTGTTATAAATACATCGTTTTTCTGTTGGCTTATGCATAATGTTAACAAAATAGAACTTTATTATAAAGTGTTACCAACAACACCAACTAAAACACCAGCACAAGGAAAAGATGGGACTGATGATTATAAAAGAATTACACATATCTGGCCCATATTATCAATTTAACAAACTATATAAGCAAATCTTAATTTACAAGAAGACACAGCACACAGACGACCTTTGCTTCAGCAATTCAGTAACTGCAACAGTCTTGTTTTAAAATAAAAGACAACCCAACTCAGTGAACCACAAACATCCACTATGTCACAAGACAACTGATTATTGATGAAAACCATCATACAAACATTGATCAAGTATGATCTGAGACTAGCGATGACATCATACAAACATTGATCAAGTATGATCTGAGACTAGCGATGACATCATACAAACATTGATCAAGTATGATCTGAGACTAGCGATGACATCATACAAACATTGATCACATTGATCAAGTATGATCTGAGACTAGCGATGACATCATACAAACATTGATCAGGTATGATCTGAGACTAGCGATGACATCATACAAACATTGATCAAGTATGATCTGAGACTAGCGATGACATCATACAAACATTGATCAAGTATGATCTGAGACTAGCGATGACATCATACAAACATTGATCAAGTATGATCTAAGACTAGCGATGACATCATACAAACATTGATCAAGTATGATCTGAGACTAGCGATAATATCATACAGGGATATATAAGTAACAGTATTTGGCTTTTTGACTGAATTAAACCCCACAGCTTCTAATTAGAAAATCTTACACCAGCAGCACAGATATCCAAGATTTTCAGATTCATTTGCAGCAATATTTAAATGACTGATTCTCAGATTCAGATTCTCAGAAAAACCATGAGTAACTTTAACAGTTATGATGATCAAAGCATGCGATGACCTTTTTTTGTCTTTTAGTTCCTCAGTTTATTGTGACTCATCTGATGCTCATCTCTGCTCCCTAGAACCTACAATCACCAAACAATAATAATTAATCAAACCACTACCTACAAAAAACAGCCACACAAAACAGAAACACACACTGGAAACAATAATTGCAAACAGAAAGTAGCATAAACATGCGCAGATACACATTCTTTGAGTATGAGTGTGTACTGCACTAAGGACTGCAGTATAAGTACATCCACAGGGAACTAGCAGCTAAAAGAAAACTGGATCAAACTCAAGAGAGAAATTAATTGATCTTTTCTGCTTGGCTCGATACGTCCCAGCATTCCCAAATGCCTAAAATTTCAGCATAATAAAAATGTCACTGGAAGAATTCAAGACGACACAATCACAGTGTATTTAATACTCATCTTTTTTGTCTCTCAAACTCTATCACACACAACAGCAACACACAGACACACACACACTTCCTCATTTTATCTGTTTATGAAACTGCTTTCCTCACAAACACAAATACAACATGTGTACCAACATAGGGGCCCATCTAGACATCAGACTTTTAGGCACGTGAACTGCTTTCTAAGACATTCATACAGCCGCCTGCAGGAGCACATGCACACAAATGCAAATCAACTTCACTGCGGGTCACTGAGTGTGTTAGGTCAGGACACACCACAGTCATTCACTATCCACTTCTGTCTTTAACTTTTCATTGTTTTCTCTTGTAGCTGTGTTTATAATTCCCTCATATTCATATCTTTCTATTGTTCAACATTTGTGTTCTGTTTCTTTTTTTTATTTTGGGCATTCCCTTTCTTTAGGGTGGAGAAGTGCAGGATGTAGATAATTCATCTGTCTGACACATGGCACATGCAAGTCAGCACGCACAACTCAGCAGAGCCCCTTCTCCCCGTTTCACCCCACAAATACAAAGACAGACAGTGGAGGAAAGCAAAACAGATGCAGGGAGAGAGGGGGAAGGGAAGAGCGACCCTCATTGCTCAGTGAGATGGAGGGAGGAGAGGAGGTATGGAAAAGAGAAACAGCGCAGCCCAAAGAGTAGTCTTTGCAGGAGAGGAAAAAAATGGAGGTAAAATTCAATGAAAGGGGGAATCGAAAGTGAGGAAAATAGTAGAAGACAAAGAAGGGCAAACAGCATTGGAAGACAATCATGGTGTAGGTGATAGATGAAGAGCTTCAGGCAGGAGAAACCTGATCCATTAGCCAGTAGAGGTTGCTTTCATTTGGTTTTCAAATAAACCACTGAAGCTGTGGCTTTAAAGATTGATTTCAGATACATCAAAGCTCCAGCAAACCATCACGGCTCAATCCATGTTGGAAAAAATCAGCTGCTAATAACCTTAAGCTTTATACTGAAAAGGTTCTATGACAAAAGAAGTCCTGAAAGAGAGAACACATCTCTCCAGCCCTGCACGCTGGCTGGCTGCCATTTTTGTCTCTCTCATGAGTTCAGCTAAGATTAGCTCCCCATATGTTCAAGCTGGTTTTAAAGGGCCAGTGCCTTTTTTAAAACAGCACCCAGTGCACTGCAGCAGTGCATGTCCTGTTTTGCCCCAAGCTTTCTTTGATATTCAGTTACAATTCAATATGCACTATTACTTTGCCCCAGCGTTTAATCAACAGAGTCGAGCTGCAGGGCTCATTTTTCTTTAATGCATGAATTGTCAAAATAAGGAAAAACCATTTTCTGAAAACAACAAAATAAACAAATAAAAAGATTTGATAAACATTCCACCCAAACATCAAAGTATGAAATGAGACAGTAAGACAGTGAGACAGTATGAAAGTGCATCCAAGGTAGAAATGACAAATCAGAGCAAGTGAGAGGAGAAGCAGAGAGAAATAACACGCTAGTTCTCAGCTGATGTGCCACAATACATCCTGTCCATTCATTTTTCATTACCTGCAGTAACGCAGGCCTCCATTCCACAGGAGCAGCAAAGCCAAACGTGCAAACGTGTGTTTAGCTCTGCAAAAACAACAGACTAGGATATAAAAGATATGAAAGTCAAGGCTGGAAGGAGACAGTGTTTCGATCCAAACATGTACTTGGCAAATCCATGATGTCATACCATTAACCTTTCCTGTCCCTGAAAGGGGATTCCGCACACCTTCCGAAACAAGCCATTACTACAAACTTTCCATGAGCTCTTTAATGTGGCTCTTCCTCCCATGTTACTTTCGGTTTTTCAGATAAACAAACTTGGGTGATGTATGTTTGCTCCGTAGATCAAACATGTACAGTAATGTACAGTCAGTTTTTATAGTCAATTTCAGAGAGCTTTCATGTAAAGGTTATCCCCACAGCTTCATTACGTAAATCGAAAGCCAAGCCAACGGAAAGAAATGCTACACAGATAAAACACCTTGAATGACCTTCACATTCACTGCTGTTGTTTTAAACGGTCGTGGATTTCTGGGTAAAGTTGAGTAATAACATAATACAGACACAGAAGTGAGTACATGGAACTTAACATCACCACACACTATACTACACCAACGGCAAGTTCTGCATCTGAACTCTGTGTGTGAGTGAACGAAATAAGGTGTTAGTGATAATGCACAGCCCATTTTAAAATACAAAACAGCCACAGAAGTACCACTGTCAAAGACAGCAGTACAGCAGTAATTATTACACTTATGGGTAATTCCACATATTCTTAGAAAACATCGCTGCTACCTCGTAGCTCCCAGGGCCTGTCGAGTCCGTCTGACGCTACATGTTGCTCCAGTCCGTAAACACTCCAGCACGTGCTCGCTCTCACAGTCACACACAAACACCGGCATCGCCACTGCGCTTGTGTGTGACCCAATAACTCTCATCACCTCAGGTGACTGGAAACCTTGACAATCCTGCCCACCACTCTTTCTCCTGGGCTTGAGGCAGAGAGAGAGAGAGACAGAGCGAGATAGAGCCAGAGAGAGAGAGAGAAGCCACCTCCTCCTCTCCTCTCTCTTTGCCAGACAAAGTTCACGCCTCCCTCTCCTCCAATGAGCGCATAGCCCGGGTCTCTTTAAACCGGGGCCCATGCCCGCCAGCTCCACGCCACCATCCTCTTACAAGACACTTAACACAGAACCGTACGGTTGCCAGACTGGGTTTGAGGTATGAAACAGATTTAAAGGCCACAAACACCAACTCACACCTGCACACACAGCTGTCGCTTAAACACGAAACTGTGACACTCCATCTGGGTACACAACAGGCCTGTTGAGCCATGCAAAAGTACAATTCAGAGACCGCAGCTCAAAATACTGAGCCGTGAAAATACCAGGATCTATGATGAATGTCAAACACAAATGACATGTCCTGTATGGGCTCCCATTCTGTAAGAGGACATACACACACAGAGTACTTGGCCAAGGTCAGCAGCAGGTCATTTATCTCACCTCTTTAGCCAGGTTTGGGATTATGGACTGAGCTTTAATGTCTTCAAAATATTCCTCCTTCCAGGACATTCATGAGGGGAAAAAGAAAAAAGAAAAAGATTTTAGAACACTGAACAACCATTAATTGTCCTAAAACTGACAAACAAAATAACAAATAATCATAATCATCCAGACCTCCAAAACCAAACTCAGAATTCATCATTCATCTTTTCTGTTACACACTGATCCATCAAGCTTACATTCCTCAACATTTAAATGTATACAGTCCTCACAAATATGATTTGTCATTCCATAAACATTGTTCATTTCAGCTTCTACCCACCCAACACCAAGAAAATCCCCCCACCTCATCTGCCATAACTGTCCGTTATTTTCTCCACTGATAATATTTACCTGCCCTCGTGTGCTGCTGTTTGGTGGATAGATGAGTCCCCCATCAGAAGAGCCAAACCGTTCTCTCTCCGACCCTCTCTCTTTCTTCTGTCTCTTTCTTTCTGGTCTCTGTCCATTCAGGAAGCCATCTTGTGTTCTTAATCCTGTTTTACATTAGTTCTTGTACACTCTCGCATTTGCCCTCCCTCTCTCTCTCTCTCTCTCTCTTACTTCCTTCAATTCATGGCTCGACCACATACACACAGGAGCTTTTTTAAAGCCAGTGTGATTGCTATCAGTACTGCACTATAGCGTCCTCCCTCGTTATTTTTTCTCGACCACCCTCCCCTCCCTCTCTCCCTCTCTATCCAAATGAGAAAGCGAACAGAATATGTGATGTGAATACACCCCCGACCCCCCCCCACCTGGCAACCCACACACAATCTCACAAACATGCAGAGCAACGTCACACCACAGACAGTCCACAAAGAGAAGCTGTCCACCAATCAGAGGTATGCGCTCTGCTGCTAGGGTAAAACAGAGAGAGAGAGATAGTGAGCTTGAGGGCGGAACACGTGGAGGAAGGAAGAAAGGGGGCGCGTGCGGTGAACAATGCGTGCGTGTCTGCGTGAGTGTGTGTTTGAGACTGTAGCCGGACTGGGGAAAATGTCTCTCTCTCACATGCTTGTGACTGTCAATTATCTAACACAGCTTTCCTCAAACAATGCCTCTGGAATGTGGTATGACTGAGGACCATCTGTGTCTCTGCTGGCTGCAACAACTGGACTGGACTTGTGTTTGGTTCTTTTATACAAGCAAACATCGTCAATGGCAGAAACACACACACGTCTGTCCTCCTCATCCAGTCACAACAGCACCACACACACGACATTAGAAGACCAGCTGCAGTAAAACGAAAATAAGGGAAAAAGAGGCACAATTTGTCATCAAACAAAAATACGTATTTGAAAAAAACCAACAATTTTTACATGTAAAATTTACACATTACACAATTGCACCGCAAATGTTAATAGCAGAATTTTTTAAAAATATTTTTAGGATTGACTGTGCAGAGTGTATGTTTGTGTGTGTGTGTGTGAGAGAGCACACACCATACATAGTTACACAGGTTGAAACACCAATACAACACAAAAAACTGCTACACAAACTGACCAACCACAACCTCTGCAGGTCAAAATTAACAAATGTCTGGTAGACAAAAAATGATGGAAGAGTGGATAACAAGAATGTGGATTATTTGTTACTGACCGTACTCACTTTCATTCACAAAGTCCCAAAGCAGAACATTCCAAGTTAGACCACTGTACAACTGTAAACATCAAACTGAATTAACAAAGATAAATGAATGTTTGACTGATTAGATTTAATTTAACATAGGCAGAATATAACCAGGAGGAAAAAGCACATGATATTTGAGAGTGGAGGACAGCAGGGTAAAATGATGACTTTTGAATGAGGACGCTGGGTGACGCATCAGTTGTAATGCTAGTGGATTACACAGCGTGGGACTTCCAGAATTGCGCCTGCGCAAACGGCACGAGACCCGGCTTGCAGTAACCTCAAGAGCAGGAAGGGCTGCGCTGTGGCACAAAATTTCTATAACTGTTTCTTTCCTTGTAAGTAGCATCACAGAGACAATCAACGCAGTGTAACACACAGAATGTGCAAAGAAATCACTGATGTAGGGGGTCACAAGTTATGTTGCAAGCTGAAGTTTAATTAATCCAATCTTGCTGATGTTATCTTACAGGTTGCTTTCATTCTGTCTGAATCACCTGGTTTGTCATGGCCATTCATTTCCTCTTGCGACAGAGCAGGTGATTCAGACAGTATCAAAGCAAACCCCCCTCAGGCTGTGTAAAAATGGCTGTAATCTTACATGTGACCCCCCCCAACACACAGACAAACACATGAATGATGTATATGAATATGTATATAATATTTAAATTGTAAAGCATTTATACATCATTACATTATTTATTGTACTGGCTTTAATGTATGTCGTAATAAAAAAAGATAAAAATAACGTAAATACAATAAAAATTGTCACTGAGAACTAAAGTAAAAAGGCTGCACAATTATCAATTACTGCAGAACAGTAACATACAGCATGTTACTTTTTCAAACGTTCCCCCACAAAAACAATTTTATTTACCTTTACTTAAAATTTCATAACTTCATGACATCAAGAGAATCATCACTGCATGCACTGCAAACTCTATTGGAGGGAAAAACAACAGAAACAACAGCACAGTGCAAACCCAGCACAGTGCAAACCCAGCACAGTGCAAACCCAGCACAGTGCAAACCCAGCACAGTGCAAACCCAGCACAGTGCAAACCCAGCACA
>JAZGTK010003969.1:0-25735 GCA_036877625.1 Ambastaia sidthimunki
CTTATAATATACAATTATTATAAACGCTACAAAACCTAGTTCAGTCAAGAGCTTTTTTCCTTTTGTTGTTTGATTCATATTATATTATATAATGGCATTCTGAATGACTTCAGGAGAAATACTAGGCTGCTGTCACTTTAAGACCTAATAATGCATGTTTCCAACATTGCATATTGAAAAGCACCTGCCAGATGCACCAACTGTTTATGTTCACAAGACAGAAACTAAATTTATGGACATGTTTTACATGTTTTACATTTGTGCATTTTTCAATTAAGTGCATTAAGCTGCCGAAAAGAATTGTGTGCTTTGAACGTACACAGAACAGCACTGTCTGTCAAGCCAGGTTTATACTTGATGCATCCACATAAACAAGTTGGTGCATGCTGTAAAAATGACCACAATCATCCTTAAAATTTTGCACTTGACACGAATGGTAAACCCTAATGTCTATGTTTAAAGCGTGGTGGTGGTATATGTTTATTTATTTTTGTGTCATTTATACCTTGACTTTAAAAGTAGCCTAACTACACAAGTAATTTGCAATTGGGTATATAGAGAATATTATTGGACACAAGAGCTGTCTGTCACCTTGTGGAGGTGTGAGGGGGAGGCCCCTCTCCTTACACCAGCCAATGGGATGAATATATGGGCTGTGAGCGTCACACCTGCAATTAAATATCTTAGTAACCAATAGCTTTTAAACAGAGCATAAAAATGTATTAGTAACACTTTACCATAGGCACGGACTATTGCCAAAAAATATATAAAGCTTGTTTGAGAAATTCCAGTAATTCCAGTAACTCACCAGTAATCATAACTGTCGTCCCAGTTGTCAAAATGAACCAGAAAACGGTTGCCTATTTTGTCTGTTACTGTGGCAACACAGATGAGAGAGGGATTCATTCGGTCAACAGCCTCCAACTTCATCCCCACCTCAAATCCACAGTCTGTTACTGTCTGTACAATGACAAAACAAGGTTTAATTTTGAAACTGCAATGCAGGTTAAATAGGTTCACTCTGCATCTGGCAGATGCTTTTATCCAAATACACTGCATTCAGGGTATAAATTCATTAGTGTGTGTATCAGTATTGTATTGAATTACAGACTAGTGCTAAACAGATTCCACTCCAAAATAAATATTAGGACAAGGCTTAATTATAGAGACATATTGGTCAGCCATATGTGTGCAACACCTGAATTAGCTTCGCATTAATTTAATTCCAGTAAGGAAGCAGCAGAGAGACTTTAGCTTTAAATCAGAATCAGCTTTGATCAAAAGGATACGTGACTGTAATTTACATTCAGGAAGGCGTTTGGTAGTGTCACCCTACCATTTGTAACCCACCTATAACAATAGTCATTATATGGGAACAGAATGTGATCACT
Organism: Ambastaia sidthimunki; assembly: GCA_036877625.1. Classification (NCBI taxonomy): domain Eukaryota; kingdom Metazoa; phylum Chordata; class Actinopteri; order Cypriniformes; family Botiidae; genus Ambastaia; species Ambastaia sidthimunki. The sequence goes on from JAZGTK010003969.1 coordinate 1,392, forward strand.
TCTACCACAATCCTTAATTTACATTTAAAGTGAAAAATCAATTTGCATTACGGGTGAGAAACAGGTGTACACAACAGTACAAAATGTTCATGTTGATATTGTTCTAAATTCATTCTGACTCATTCTGAACCCTGAGTGCTTCATGTACTTCGTTACTGCAACAATAAACTGCTTCTTCGTTGATCTATGATGTTCTCATCATTTTTTTCTTACAGTATGTGTGGGTTTTAGTTGTTGCAAAGCCCCATGCTAAGCCACAGGAACAGAGTTTCTCTGTTATGTTTTCTCTCTTATTACTTACTTGGATTGTGCTAGAGAACAGCTCTTTTGGGGCAGCTTGTGATCTGGTCATTTTAAGATAGTTTGACCAAGAAAACTCCTCCTCTTTACAACCTGCAAGCCAAAAGTGCTGAATGATGCTCTAAACATCAACTAACATAAGAATATAAAGTACAACATCTCTGTGTATACAACACAGTTATACAGATATACAGTGGTTTACATTATTGAACTTACATTTTCTCTCTGTTAGAGTGCTTCATTATAGTATTAAAACAATAAACTACAACAGGTTGTGTGTAATATTGTGTTGTGTGTGTCTTTGTTGACTGATAATGTCATCAATGTTTGCCAGAAACTTCAAGCTACTGTATAAGAGTAAGATTTATGTTCAGGTTCGATGAATCAACCCATTTTTCCTTTTAGATTAAATTATTCACTGCTAGCTGTAAATAGCATTTTTCCACAATTAGCCCACTAGGTGTCAGTATAAATGACTTTCATGTCGCACTTACTGGAGAAACATTTTAGTCATGTGTCTTCCATAGAAGGTATATACAGTGGAGATCAAAATTAGAGAACAACCTACAATTTACTAAATTCCGGAGTCACTGCTAAGTCTCATTTGAAATTATCCTAACAGGAGTGAAAGTGCAGTTTTTTGGCGTATTTCATGAGTTAAATATATTCTGAAGCAGAGTATACTTAGTATACTCAGTAAACTTAAATGAGACATTAGAAAAAGAACACTGATAAAAATTAGAGAATACTTTCAGATACCTTCCAGTTGTTGGTGTTAATCTGGCACCTGGTGCTAATTTCTTTAATTCTCTGACAAACCCTATCTAACTGGCAGCCTAACTTTCCACTTTTCACTAATTTGCAAGATGGTGAACTGTTCTTAAGTCACTAAAACCCTCAGACAGCAGCTTGTCCAGATGAAGGCCAAAGAGATGACCCTTTCAGTCATAGCAAGAAAAGTTGGTCATTCTAAATCTAGGATTTCTAGAATATTGCATCTTTACAATGTCACTAACTCGTTCAAGTCCCCCAAAATGGCTGGTCATCCAGGAAAGACAAATGCACGAGTACAACACTGCAGCTGGAATTGCTCGTCAGTTCAGTGCTAAACAGGGTAAGGATCTGTCTCTGAATACAGTGTTTCAATGTTTAAGAGATTTTGGACTGAAAGGCCACTCTGCTGTGACCAAACCTCTCATCCGCAGAAAGAATCAAAATGCTAGACTAACCTTTGCTGAGGAGCATGTTGTGTGAACAGAGGAGAACTGGTCCAAAGTTCACTTGAGCAATGAAATTAAGTTTAATTTATTTGGGTCTGATGGGAAACATTATGTTCATCGTTAAAAAAGTGGAAAGACTGAACCCAGTATGTGTAAAGAAGTTAGGGATAGTTTACCCAAAAAATGTAAAGGTGGAAGAGAAAGTGTCATGGTTTGGGGGATGTTTTCTGCAACAGGAGTTGGGCCTCTTATATAGCTACATGGAAGACTGAATGCAAATGTTTATTAGAATCTCCTGCACCAACATGTGGTTCCTTCCCTGCGTTCATCGCCCAATCAGACAGCAATTTTCATGCAGGACAATGGGTAAAGCAGTTCCTTGAAGCTAAAAACGTTGAAGTAATGAAATGGCCAGCCCAGAGTCCTCATGTAAACCCAATTGAAAATCTCTGAAAATCCTTGGTGACAAAGTTATGGCTAAGAAACCCACTACAGTCACCGAAATGTGGAAGAGACTACAAGAAGAGTGGACCAAAATTACAGCAGACACTAGTGATGTCCTGTGGCTGCAGATGTGCAGAGGTCATTCAAAACAAGGGCCTGTATACTTCCTACACATTTTAATTTTACAAATTTTAATTACTGTAATTAATTAATTACTTAATTACTGCTGTAACCTTCAGAAATTTTTGTTTTTTTTGTGCTACCATCATTCCTGTTCTCTAATTTTGATCACTGTGTTTTTCACAAAATAACGGGTTTTTGAAGTCCCTTGGTTATTTTGTAAAACACTGTTCTACTAGCGTGGTATAGCCACAACTAAAATTCCTTCAAATTTAGAACGATGAAGATTACATTATTTCTGAAAAAATCAAGTGTTCATAAATTGTTCTCTAATTTTGATCTCCACTGTATTTATAAAAGTATATTCAGACCATTTAGTTATTCTTATCAGGATGTAAAGAAACTTTCAACCAGCATAACATAGTTGCATGTTTCTGGAAAAAAAAAATCAACTACCCTGCATTTAAGGAATGTTTTTAGATACAACACAAAGCAGAATGTGTTAAAATCAATGTTACACACAGCCTCAAGCAGCTTATTGTTTGTATAAAACTCTGTACATAGCAATATGATAAAAGACAACAATATTTAACTATATATAATATTTAAGACTTTAATTTCACAGGTATGTGTGTATTAGCCATCTTTTCATTAGATGAAATTTCACAACTGAAACTGTTTTAGAATTCACCTTTTGGAGTGTATAATTTGTGTCCTGTGCTCTCACACCATCCAGCAGGGTGAATATTAGGGCAGCTAGCATTTACCCAGAAATCATGGCAGTCAGAATAGCCATCAAAATGGAGACGTAATCTAAAGCCACAGACCTAGAGACAAATATATTACAAGACTAACAAAGTATTTTCATTTAATTTCATTTCAGTCTTATTTGGAAACAGGCTACTGATAACAGAATGTGAAAGGTGCTTGAAATAGAAAGTTATACTGCACCTCAGCCACTGTTAAGACGAAATACATTGAGGGATGCTGCGGGTCAATGCCTTCTAACTTCATGCCATGTCTGAAGTTGTTTTTAGTAATAGGAACCCTTTGAACCTAGACAGTTGATATATAATCAAATTAAGAAAACTATTATTTATTTAAAAATTCAAATAATTTAATATTAAAAAATGTAATTAAATGAGTTTTCCTTTCATAGATTTACTTGATGCTGCATCAGAACAGTTGTCTTAACAGACCCTGCAAACACCTCCCTGGATGGGAAATCAGACTGCACTGCTTTGCAACAACACAGAGTTAAAGAGGTGCTGTTCTGAGGGAAGGCAAGCTACACAAACACTTTTAGGGCTCAAAGCTGCAGCATCTGGTGTCATTCCACTGTAATTACTGCACTGAAGACCTTTCAATAAGTGAGCCATATCCAACTATCTCAAAGAGTGGGCCATATTGTCAGAATTACAAAAATGCCCAGTGGGCATTTCCAGCTAACATGTACTTGCAGAATGACACAGACAAACAGACATTAACAAGCTGCCTATACCCTCGCTTTACCAGGTATACCTGTTCAAATTCTTGTTAAAGTCAATATATAATAATTCAAGTCTGTCATTTCTACTAGCTACCATATACAGGCCACCAGGTTACCACAAGAATTTGCTGAGTTTTTTTTCAGAAGTAGTATTGGCCGCAGATCAAGTCTGAATTGTAGGCGATTTCAACATCCATGTGGATAATGAAAAAGATTCATTGGGGTTGGCTTAAATCAGGGTTTCATAACGTGTCAGGACCCACTCATTGTCGTAATCATATCTTAGATTTATTCTGTCATATGGTGTAAATGTTGATGACATTAATATTCTGCAGCAGAGCAAATCTGGTGTCTTGTTTAATACATTTACCCATTTTTGCAAAATCAGCTTCTTGCTACAAATGATTATGATTATCATGATTAATCAACAATCTACCTCAATTTTAGCACAACAGATAACTTTGAAAACCTTGATAGTGCAACAGAAAACGTTAACTCCCTCTTTTGTAACACCTTAGACAAAGTTGGTCCCCACTCTTAAAGAAGGAAAAGGACAGCAGCCCAACGCCATTGTATAATGAGTATATCCACAACCTTAAAAGAGCAACCCAGAAAATGGAGCGAAATTGGAAACAAAATAAACTAGATTTATAGTTAAATAATCTAATTTTATAGTTAAAATTAGATTATTTCGTATAGCATGGAAAAGGAGTATTTTGAAATAAAGAAAGGTCTTAAAGGGGGATGCAATGGGTATGTCATGCTTTCTGACTTATTTACAATGTTAAATGTGCTGTCTTCTCATGCTTAACATGGTCAGCTTTTCAAAAAATGAGTTGGACGTATTACGTAGTATTTCTGTGCTCAACACACTCGCCAAGGTTCGTACTAGTTTCGAAAAGTTTTTTTCGAACATAATAAATTATTACGCAACAATTTTTTGGGGTCCCTTATTGGATAATTCTCCCGGCAAAGGAACGCCAGCAAGAGACGTAACCCAGCAAGAGACGTAACCCAGCAAGAGAAAAAGCTTGCACATACGTCATCATTTGTGCGACAGTCCACGAATGTCCACGCACGAACCATAACCGTGTTTCACTTATGTAGTTATTTTTAGACAATACAGTTGTTTTGCATCGATCGATATGACAGCTAGCTGACCGGTAAGCAAAGGCTGCGTAAGGTAACTTTTAGCTCCGCCCCCTCGTAACTCTTGTCATACGCCCATGACACGCCCTCAGCACATCGTGTTTTTACGGAAATAAGCGTCCCGCTGTGTCTGTCTTTTATAAATGTGATAAAACTAAATACTCTTCGAAAACTAAAGTATGCACTCTATAGGTATTCAAGATTCATATGAGATTGGCAGAACTGCGCTTGTTAGGGCCTACATTTCAAAACTTTTAAAAGAAAATAAACGCAACCTTAGATATTTATTTATTTATTTAATACAGTGGCTAAATTAAATTAATTGGCTTTAATAACACAACAGATACTGTCAGAGAAAAAAAATCATAAACATGCAAATGCCTGCAACATCATCGGAACAAATGACGCATCATAATTTGTCCAAGGAACAACTCCAATCATTCTCTAGTACACGGATGAACTGCAAAAAATAATAAAATAATCGAAATCAACAACATATCTAGATCCTATACCTACCATCCTGTTGAAAGAGATGCTTCCTGAAACTATATGTAACAGGGTTTTTAGCCCGTTGTGTAGGGGAAATGAATCAAGGCTGCCCTGGCAGTTTGGTTAGCGAAAGGATCTTAGTCCCCGTTCTCCAAGCTTTTTAGTCTCTTTACACACTTACAAGGGTAGGCTTCAGGTGGCTTCCGAAAGTAAATGTATATGTGAGAGTACAGTCTGATATGTTCCTCCCTCCTAGATCTAATAGTAAGTAAGTGAGACTCCCCTACTCCCTGACAGCTTGCAACAAACTAATACACTGTAGATAAGAATGAAAGGTAATAAACAGAATTTATTCTTATTTTCCTTTGCTTATGATTACTTGTTTTTCTCTGTTTGGGCAATCAATTAAATTAACTTAAATGTTTTCTTTACAAAGACTGTACATTTCAAAACAACAAATAAAAACAAAACATACACAAAGAAATCTCACACTAATGAGCACTTATACGAAATGTCTCTTCGAAGGTTTACTCACAGTTGAATTCAAATTCTGTAGTCCACTCGAATTACCACAGTTTACTGTTTGTCAGTTCAGTTCTCCAAAAAAATGGGACAAATAAACAAAATACCAGTTTAAGGAACGATGAATTAGAGTGCGTTGTCCTGACGTTGGGTGCGATGAAATTAACTGAAGATATCGTAGCTGAAGTGGAAAAAAAAAACTCAATTTTGTAAAGACTTCCCACAAAAAAAATAGAATTAAACTGGAGATTCATCAAATTGAGATGTCACTTGGATGGCCGGGCAACAACGCAATCTGCAAACTTTTTAAACATTACGTCTCTGTACCAACTGCATTATACAGCGGTCGCAGTCTCACATGTTCTGACACGTGCGGTAAACTCGAATACACGTGAATACTCCTGTTACAACGTTAGATTTCTGCGCTGCTTTTAATCAAAACACTACAGATTCAAAATGACGATAATCCAGCAGAATCTGCACTTTAAGTGTACTCACAGCTCTCGCGGCCTTTATTATGTGTTACGTCATTCTAACAACCAACACAATCCACGAGAACGGAACAGAAAAAGATTCTTTTCCACCACAAATCACGAGTCACTGTTCACACTTTCTCTTAGTGCTGTTGTACTTAATCTAGTTTAAGACTCGATAATCTTCCGTTTTAAAGTTTTAATTGTTGGACCAAAATCTTTCACATGGAACAACATAGAATACTGATGGATGCCCTATAAAGCCTGCTACATCAACTAAGAATGTGTCCTTTTGAATTTGTCTTTGAAAAAACACATTTCCAATATTTGTAAAACTGCGTTTTTGCATTACTGGATTGCCTTATTGTGTCAGTTTAAATCTCCAGTTTACACATAGTCCTATAGATTTATAGCTCCAATAAAGGATTGTAAAGCCCTATTCGCATGGGATTAGTAATATCTGGGGACCTTGTGTGATTTAGAAATTACCCTCTCTGATTTTGGTGTGGCGCATTCGCACAGGATAAGCGAAGCCTGTGATTTTACTCGAATTTACTGACTTATCTCCCAGATATGATGTTGAAGCAGTACGTAACATTATAGGCATATTATAGGTATATATGTAAAGGTATATGTATGTCATATAAAAAAGAAGAAATTTCTTTGCCGCATGCCGCTATACGTTCCTGAATTTCCTACGGAATAAATAAAGTATCTCTCTCTTTCTCTCTACATGTCATCCATCTCCATCGAATCATTCTTTTGTTCCCCGCTCCTCTCGTCGTGTTCAGCTTTCTCTTTCGGCAAATTGTATTGTTGTATGTTGTATAGCGATATCCAGCACCCAAAATACACTCAAAACACTCCAACGCAGCCTTCATTCTTCGTGCATAGGAAACATGATATGAAAAAAATGATATGACCCCGCCAAATGCTGGCCAAATCACAGAGATGCCGAATCTCACAGGACTAATATTATCACAGAACCTCTGTGTTTGGCGAAATATGGTAGGTCATTTGTGGGGGAATTTTTCCTTTACAAATTACAGACATGGCTGATTTGCACAGGATTAAGATCACAGACAACCTCCGCAATTATTACAAATGACTAGAGGTTACCAGGTAATACTAATCCCGTGCGAATAGGGCTTAAGGCCCTATTAAGCATTACTTAGATAAGCCTGAACTTGGGACACTTCTCATTAGAACAGATGTGCTGGCTCTCACTAAGTCTGTCTGTCTGTCTTTCATTTCCCCAAGGTCCTGTAGTCAGCTGGGTCCAGACTGTGGCCCGGATGGTGGGGAGACAGGATGGGATAATCAGAGACAGATCAATAGGACTATAATGGACTTAAAAGTTTCCTATTAACATACTTACCAACCCCTAGACTAGCTAAATTCTATATTTGTTCTTTGTCTTGTCACAGCAGTGAGATATTATAGCTGCAACTAGTAACATTATGTTTCTGCAGCCATTCTCTGTGTGTAACAAATCACAAAAGTCACAAAATCAGACCCAACAGTTTCAAATCGATATAATTATAAATCATTATTACCAGTTCTCCGTTTATATCCAAGAAAGTTACAAATTGCAGCTTTAACGTGTCAGAGAAGAACTGGCTCTCCTGGTTGAGCCTAAGGTTTTTTTTCTCCATCTATACATTATTGGAGTTTTGGTTCCTTGCCACTGTCGCCCTGTTCGCTTGCTTACTGGGAGACTGCTGATATTTAACTTAGCTTAGATTTGGTAAATTTGTAATGGTTCACCTATACAAAGCTAAACCATACACTAATAAATAGGGAACCGCTCCCTAATAAACACAATTGCCAAGGAAACAGACAGACAAACAACAATCGTAAATAAATCCAAGTGTATTATACAAAACAATTATATACAATATATAAAAAAAAAAAGTTGAAGTATATTCCAATGTGAGCCCGGTACGAAAAAAACACCATTCAACTCTCCACCCCCAACGCAGACGAGTCGCTTCCATATATAAACAAAAAAAAAACAGTTTCCTCTTCCGGACAGCAGTCTTGCGGCGAGTCATAGGGGCGGTCTCATGAGAGACGTAAACGGGAACCACACAGCAATTAAACTAAATGACATACAGGTGCACACAATTATATAAACTATATTAAACAGTAGTATCTTATAACTTGTGTCGTTTATGTGGTAGTGCTACAAATTGTTATTAAGCCTAGTGAAATGATATAATCACAGTTCTAATGCATCTACTGTTTCATTTCTTTGTCTCCAATTCTCTTTCATTCTCTTACATTGTGTAATGTTCATATATTTTTTGCGTATGTATTTTTTGTGTATTGTGTGTATTTTATGTGTGTATTAATGCAAATCCCTTATATTCCTGTCCCATAAGATGTTATTTTTCTATGTGCTGTTCAATCCAGCACTACATTTTCCATGATTCTGTGCATGGACTGATTACTGCCACACCTGATCCTCATTACCAGTGCTTTTTATGGACTATGCTCACTAAAAACAAACCTTAGCTGGCCGGCTCTCCCGTTCATCCTGCTCTCCAATATCTGCTCCCTGGACAACAAATTGAATAACATCTGACTTCAGCAAACTACACGGCATGAGTTTAGAGACTGCTGCGTCTTTGTTTTCACAGAGACGTTTTTAGCGACAGAGTTCTGGACGCCGCCATTTAGCTAGATGGGCTAATCTCATTTCATGAAACACAGCTCTGTGCGGTAAGGCTCGCGGCGGTGGCTTGTGTGTTTACATCAACACGGAATGGTGCAAGAACTCAGTGCTAGTTTCTAGTTACTGGTACTAGTTACTCGCTGTTGGAGTTTGTGACTGTTAGATGCAGACCTTTTTATGTACCACGGGAATTCACTACTGTGCTCATTATCGGAGTGTACATTCCACCCAGTGCTAACACTAGTGATGCGAACTCGGGCTATTAGCAAACTGCAAACCTCTAACCTCGATGGACTGTTTATTGTTGCCGAGATTTCAACCATGCAAATCTCAAGTCAGTGTCCCTAAATTCCATCAGCATGTGGACTTTGAGAGGGAAAAATACACTGGATCTTGTTTACACAAACATCCCCGGCCCCACCTTGGGTACTCAGACCACATCTCTGTTATGCTAATTCCAGCATACAGGCCACTCGTCAGATGTTCAAAACCGGTTCTGAAGCAGGTGAAAGCCTGACCAGCAGGAGCCATCTCTGCTCTTCAGGACTGTTTTGAACACACTGACTGGCACATGTTCAGAGAAGCAGCAACTGACGGTGACTCCACCAACTTGGAGAAATAAGCAACATCAGTGACCAGCTATATCAGCAAGTGCATTAATGACGTCACCACCTCCAAGACCATAACCACACGCTCCAACCAGAAGTTGTGGAGAACCTGAGACTCCCTGAGGCAACAAGGTTGCCCTAAGAACAGCTAGGGCTAAATTGTCCCAGGCCATCAGAGAGGCAAAGTGCATACACGCTCAGAGAATCCACAGCCACTTCAAGACCAGCAGAGACACGCGGCACATGTGGCAGGGCATCCAGGCTATCACGAACTAAAGGTCAACACCACCTACCTGTGACAGTGATGCCTACCTTCCAGATGTGCTGAACGACTTCTATCCTCGGTTTGAGGCACAAAACGGTGTAACAATGAGGAAGACCACCCCTCCTTCCAATGACCAGGTGCTGTGTCTAACCACCAGAGTTAACCCGCGGAAGGCTGCTGGACCAGATAACGTTCCTGGTAGGGTGCTCAAAGGATGTGCAGACCAACAGACAGATGTTTTCACAGACATCCTCAACATCTCACTGAGCAGCACCATAGTTCCAACGTGCTTCAAGGCCACCACTATTGCCCCCGTGCCAAAGAAGTCTCCAGTGTCCTGCCTCAATGACTACCGTCCTGTTGCACTTACACCTATCATTATGAAGTGCTTCGAGAGGCTCATCATGAGGCACATTAAGACCCTGCTGCCCACCTTACTAGACCCCCTGCAATTTGCCTACTGCCCCAACCGCTCAACAGATGACACCATCAACACCACCCTCCATCTGGCCCTCACCCACCTGGACAATAAAAACATATATGTTTGAATGCTTTTCATAGACTTCATTTTAGCATTCAACACTAACATTCCTCAGCACCTGACTGGAAAGCTGAACCTGCTGGGCCTGAACACCTTTTTCTGCAACTGGATCCTGGACTTCTTGACTGGGAGACCTCAGTCAGTCTGGATCGGGAACAGCATCTCCAACACCACCACACTGAGCACTGGGGCCCCACAGGGCTGTGTGCTCAGTCCATTGCTGTTTACTCTGCTGACTTGCGACTGTGTAGCAATGCACAGCTCAAATCACATCATCAAGTTTGCCGATGACATAACCGTGGTGGGTCTCGTCAGCAAGAACAATGAGTCAGCATACAGAGAGGAGGTGCAACAGTTAACAAACTGGTGTAGAGTCAGCAACCTGTCTATGAATGTAGACAAAACTAAAGAGATGGTTGTTGACTCTCCATTGAACATCAGCCGCTCCTCCGTGGAGATCATCAAGAGCATCGAGTTTCTTGGTGTTCACCTGATGGAGACCCTTACCTGGTCGCTCAACACCAGTTCCATAACAAAGAAAGCCCAGCAGCGCCTGTACTTTCTGCGAAGGCTGAGGAAAGCACACCTCCCACCCCCCATCCTCACCATGTTTTACAGAGGGACGATCAAGGGCATCCTGAGCAACTGCATCATTGCCTGGTTTGGGAATTGCACCGTCTCGGACCGCAAGACCCTGCAGCGGATAGTGAAAACAGCTGAAAAGATCATCGGGGTCTCTCTTCCCTCCATCACAGACATTCACAACTCACGTTGCATCCGCAAAGCCACCAGCATTGTGCATGACCCCACACACCCCTTACACACACTTTTTACCCTCCTGCCATCTGGTAAATGGTACCAAAGCATTCAGGCCCTTACGACCAGACTATGCAATCGTTTTTCCCCCATGTCATCAGGCTCCTAAATACACAATAACCATTTGCAATTTGCACTACTTGCCATTGCACTATTAAATGTTTGCACTACTGACACTCTTAAACACTTTTATACTGTGTATTGGTCGGCGCTGCACTGGGACCTACTATGTCATTGTCTGTCCCAGTAGTTACTGTACTGTCTTGTGCTATCTGTTTGCACTTTATGTATATAGATTATGTAAAACTGTTCATTCTAGTTTTGTGTTGTCTGTGTTGTTTAGTGTAGCCCCTTAGTTCTGGAGAAAGGTTGTTTCATTTCACTGTGTACTTGTATATGGCTGACATTACAATAAACTCCACTTTGACTTTGACTTGAACTGATGATGGGAATCAGAGATTCTAATAAGGAGGCTAACATCCGAATTAACTGCAGATTCGGCAGGTATTGAAATGCCTGTGAAATGCCAGAAGCTTCATTTAGCCGCAATCACCTGACAAAGGTATTTTGAATCATGGTTCACAGCAGTGTTTCAAAACATTTATGCTTCAGGATCTTGACACTGCATCAAAACGTCAGTTTCATGTCAGCCATCTCTACTCAGGGGGAAGTTTTGTTTTGCCAAGGTGGACGATACTCAGCGGTTTCTCTTTGTTGTGGTGTTTGAATTTTGGCTTGTTACCTATCTGTGATTGTTTACTGCCTGGCACGATTTCTTGAATCTTTGCCAATGTGTGATTGTTTGCCACCTGCCCTGACCTCTTGCCTGTTTTTACTACTATTGCTTTTTAATCAGTGCCTGGAATTGTTTATAATAAAGCTGCGTTTGACAATGGAAATTGGCCTTAAAAGTAAGGGCCAATAGGAACTGCTTAGTGGGAGTTGCATGCCAGTCTCACCCCAGATATAAGTATAAAATAAGTATAAAAAGGAGATGGCATGCACCACTCATTCAGATGTTTTGCCTGGAGCCGATCCATGTTCACTTTGCTTTGCTTTCTTTTTTGGACTGGATATACAATGCTTTTCAGTGGTCTCTCTCTCTCTGGTAGCACAGATAAGTGCAGAGAATTTTCTTCTGTAACAAGCGAAAAACCACTTTAGCTGCTCCCTGCCCTACCCCTTCTGTTGCAGCTGCACACAAGGGCGCATTAGCAACCCCCAAAGGTGATTTGGGAGGTACAATAGATGAATGCCTGCCAGGCAAGTCCCCAGAGCACATCCATTGCCCAGAATGCTCGTCTGGGCTGGCTGAGTTTCTGATAGAAATGTGTGGATCGCCTTTTGATGGCCTCACTGTCACTTATGGGACGCACATTACGTACAAAGACTCCATTATTCAGAAAATAACCAGACGCCATACTTTTCATCTCTTCACTGGACTTAACAGATGCAAACAGTAGTGTTAACCTGACATGCTTTTCCTGAGCCGAAATTAACTACTCGTGAGAAAATCAAGGAAGGAAGGAAGACAAGTTGACCAATGGATCAAAGGAAGCCATGCAGAGTAGTACCCTTATTTGTGCTGTGGTGAGTCCTCTACCCTCAAAAGAGCAGGACGTGGATAAAGTAGTACTCTGCTCCCCCTAGAGCTCTAGCCTGTATGCAGCTGGCCCGGTGGCATGCTTGGATGGCGTGTACTGACACTGATTTGGGAGACCTGTGTTCAAATACCTCCCAGGGTATTAGTGTGCTGTACTGTTTTAACAGGGTTTTGTATTTAGGAGATGTTGAGATGTGTTCTGAGTGGGACCTTCACAACAGAAGGTCCTTGCCTCTTTCTAGAGTTTGATCAAAGGACATTTGAGCAGCTGAAGTCATCTATCTACTAGCTCCCCTTAAATGTCAGTCCTTGGGGTTGAGTGTCTGGCACCCTTACTACAGAGGGTCCCTTAGAGAGGTGTTTTTATCATCTGCAGTGCGTGAGTAGGGTGTTTGCATTATGCCTATGCTGACTGAGCTTCAACACGAACCATGGGGCAGCCACTTTCCTCGGCATGGCGCAGTTGGTATTGTGTTTTCCCCATAGCGTCAAACCAGATTTACCAGATTAGCATGTTGAGTTCCCTTGAAAGATTGTAAATATTCTGTGGGTTCAGCTAAACTTGTTACTAAGATTGATGTTTTAAAGGGGTATTATCAAGTTCCCTTACTCCCCATACACAAGAAGATTTTTAGATAAAAAACTTTTATCACACCATCAGGGTTATAGTCCACTAATGTAATGACTTTCAGTCTCTGAAATGCTCTGGCTACCTTCCAGCACCTGAGTAATTGAGTGGTTCCGGGCTGGAAGGGTGTGCATTGTATTCAGATGATAGAGGCCATGAAGGCATATATACAGGAAGAATTAGCAAAGGGATTTATCCGGCCCTCAAACTCTCCTGCATTAGCAGGATTCTTTTTTGTGAAAAAGAAGTATGTTGGACTACGTCCTTGTATAGATTATCAGGGTCTGGATGAGATCACCATCAAATACTGATATCCACTCCCTCTAGTGCCAGCTGCCTTAGCTTCGTCAAGCTAAATTCTATACAAAACTAGACTTACTTAATGCCTATAATCTTGTACGCATAAGAGAGGGAGATGAGTGGAAGACTTCTCTACCACTAGTGGGCACTTTGAGTACCTGGTGATGCCTTTCGGACTAGCTAATGCTCCATCAGTATTTCAATCATTCATGAATGATATCTTCAGGGATATGCTTGATAAGTGGGTAATCATTTACATAGATGACATCCTGATCTATTCAAACACATTAACTGATCACATTTCTCACGTCCAGGCAGTACTTCAACTTCTAATTCAATATCAACTGTATGCCAAAGAAGAGAAGTGTGAATTCCATCAAACAAGCACCACTTTTCTAGGATACATTATCATGATGTATGGTATGGTATCATCATGGTATTATCACAATGACATGGTCAGCCTCCTAAAATGTAACCCTTGTGCTTTCTTTTCTAGGAAGTTAACAACTGCTGAATGGAACTGTCTGGCTATTTGATTCTGGCTATCAAATTGGCATTGGAGGAGTGGCGTCACTGGCTGGAGGGAGTAACTCATCCGTTTACTGTTCTTACAGACCATAATAATCTGGAATATCTACATGCTGCCAAGCCTCTTAACCCCAGACAAGCCAGGTGGGCGCTATATTTCACTCGGTTTAACTTCTCTGTAACTTACAGGCCTGGGTCCAAGAACACAAAAGCAGTTTTACTATCCCGTCAGATGTAAGAGGGGAACACGATCATCGAACCTGAGACTATTTTACCAGAAAAGGTACTCTTAGCTCCAGTCCAATGGGACATTCTTACTGAAATCCGAGCCCTAAATGAACAACAGTCCCGGCCTAATGACTGTCCTCCCAATGTTACATTTGTACCTGAATCTGTCAGAACTCGCCTAATGAAGCAAGTACATGAAACCCCAGTTCGGGTCACCCAGGCATCACCGCCACTCTTCATCTCCTTCAGAATAGGTTCTGGTGGCCCAGTATGAATGCAGACACTGTAAAATTTGTTCCAGCATGCACCATCCCCACCGGTCTACTCCAGCCACTTCCCACACCTCAACGGCCTTGGTCCCACATCGCATTGGATTTCATAACTGATCTACCCAATTCATCAGGAACAGCACCATACTCACCATAATTGACCATTTCTCTAAAGCCTGTAGACTCATTTCTTTGCCCAAGCTCCCTATATAAAGCATGCCGTTTGCCGCCAAACTCAACAGGCTAACTTACGAAAATGCCCAGGTTCTGCATATGCACCCGGTCAGTGGGTCTGGCTCTCAACAAAGAACTTACGCCTCCAACTGCCCAGCAAGAAGCTCAGTCCCAGGTATGTTGGTCCCTTCCAAATTTCCTGACAATTACTCCTGTATCATTTCATCTTGATCTCCCTGCTTATTACCATGTATCTCCTACCTTTCATGTTTCACTCCTTAAACCTGCTGGTGGTCTGAGAGGAGAGCCAGGAGGCAGACTTCTCTCCTAATGGTCAACGGTGAGGAGGCTTACAGAGTGCATGAGCTGCTTGATTTTCTACGTTGGGGCGGTACTGTACAATATCTGGTTGACTGGGAGGGATACGGTCTGGAGGAACGGTCCTGGGTCAATGCAGGTGATATCCTGGACCCCACACTAACAGAAAAGTTTCAAAGGGCCCATCCGGAGAAACCGCCCCCCCCCCCCCGGCTGCTCACCAATATACCCAGTATATACAAATATATACAGATGGATCAAAAGATCCAGAGCGTCAGACAACTGGGGCTGCTTTTTTAGTTCCAGGCAGTGGAATTTAAATGGAATAAAGCGAACTTTATCTAAACTATCATTTGGCAGTCTATACTGTAGAAATGGTAGCAATTCTTTTGGCATTGCAGTGGGTAGAGGAACAAAAACCTGGGAATGTTTTAATTTGTTCTGACTCAGTATTAGTCTTAAAGAGTTTGAGATCCTTTAAATCTAGCCACCAAAATGTTCTCTTTAGTATTTTACAAATACACTCAAGAATTGTTCAAAATAATATTTCAGTCAGTTTTATATGGGTTCCAGCACACATAGGAATATAGGAAATGAAAAAGTGGACAAATTAGAGAAACAAGCGTTACAGGGAGAAATCATAGAGATTCAAGTTCCATTAAGTAAGTCATTAAGGTTTTAATTTGGAGTTGGTTTTAATTGAAGAATGGCAAGTAAAGTGGAATAATGGGAAAAAGGGTAGATTTCTTTACAGCTTAATTAATAAAGTAAATCAGAAGATAACATGTGTAGGTAAATCAAAAAAAGAAGAGGTTATTAATAATAGAATAATGTTAGATCATTTAAATTTAAAGCACCCCTAAAATTATAGGGAAACATCCAAACAGGTTATGTGAACAATGTCATGTTGAAGAAACAATACTTTATGTGATTCTTGAATGTTTTAAGAATGTATTATGTATATAGGGGGAGTTGTGGTCTACTGGTTAAGGAGTCAGGCTTGTAACCAGTAGGTTGCTGGTTCGATTCCAGCACCAGCAGGTAGCAACTGAAGTGCCCTCAAGCAAGGCACCTAACCCCCAATTGCTCATCGGGCGCTGCAGGGATAGCTGCCCACTCCTCCGGGTGTGTGTTTTTATGACTTGCAGTGTGTGTTCATTCCTCACGATCGATGGGGTAAATGCAGAGGTCACATTTCGGTTATGGGTAACCATAACTGACAAAACATGTCACTTTCACTTCACTTAAGTATGAACAAGAAAGGAACAATATGATAGAAGAAATAAAGAAAAATGGAATTCAATAAATAAATTTTAAGGTTTTAATAAAATGGTCAAGTGAAATTAATAGCAAAGCTATTAATTAAAAGCTATTAATTAGAGAGACGGGCTGTTAAATAGAGTATAAATCTCTGTCTGTTCCACACTCCGGAGTAGAAGGTGGCAGTAATGCACCTATTACGCTGGTTGCCAGCCGCCGTTAAAAATCAAGAAGAAGAAGAAAAAGACATTCATTGCAGGTCTTGTTTTGCCCTGGTAAATATTTCTAAACGTTTTCATATTTACTCTTTGCATTACCCGTGTTACCTTGGATTATGTTCTGGATTTATGATTGTTTGCTGCCTGCCTCAACCCTTTGCCTATCTATTGTTGTGTCTTTGGTTTGTCTACATTGTTGCTGTTTGCTGATTTCAAACAGTGCCTGTTTTGTCTTACGAATAAAAAGCTGCAAATGGATCCATCCGCCCATGAGTCCTCATTACAGGCGGTGGTTCCTTGCCTGTGGTAATCTTTTCAGATCACTATTTACAGATCTATTTACATTATATAATCACTGTGAAGCCCTAACCAATGACTTGTTATTTGACATACTAACACTAACCCACTTACAACAATATGAAATTACTTACTATTTTTTACCAGTAGGTGGCGCTGTCAACCAGCTTGTTATAAGAAAGCCAGAATGTGGTCACAATGACACACATGCAAAGTTTTAGTTCAATATGGCAAAGTGTTGTTAGACAGCCTGAGATTCTTTTTGGTATCTTGTCATCTTGCTACATACCAAATTTCAATTTGCAAATTGGACAAACAACCTAAAAGGAGTTTAAAAAGTAGGTTTTTCAGATAATTCAAAATGTGGAAAAATATCATAATGAAGAATTTGTAAGACTTTAGGAAGATTAGAGACTTTGAACTGTTGGTGGCACTAGATGGTTTAATGTAGAGACTTTAAATTTGCTATGGTAACATTTCAGACTGTCGTTTTATCTGTGTCCCAAATTTCATAACTTTTTGCCTTATGGTTCTATGGGCTGCCATACACTCATACACAAGGAGCTCTGATTCTTGGGAGAAAAAAAACTATTCTAAACAAAAGCATTAACATTAAACTAAACAAGCATTGCATCATTGTTTGGTATTACAGAGCAATGGCATCTTGCTTCATTTAGAATCAGATTTCTATCGTTGTAGCATAGCAGTTTGAAAAGAAACACTCATGGTTTACAGACATCAGTGGCTCTAAAATAAGCTAAATCTGCAAGTTATTGCAGGTTAATGCAAGTTAACCTTAGCAGAAGAAGGTGTGGGGTTTATATGGTCAGCAACCAATTTTTAGGTAGGAGATATGGGTTAAAGTTACCATCCAGTTGGATATCCAAGGTTTCTAAACAGAACATTGCCTAGAGCATAACACTGCAAACTGTGAGGTTCTAAGTGTTTTGAAACCAGTCTATCATAAGCAGCATTATGTTTTTCAGCATTTTGAGCTATAGTAGCTCTTCTGCATAATTGGGCTAGCCTAGCCTTCCCTCCCCAGGTGAATCAATGATATACTGCATACTGAAGCTAAATTATCAATATTATTTTGTATATTAATATGCAGTTTTCATAGCGTTTAAATGCTGATGCAGCACAAAGTAAACCTTTGAAAGTGAAGCTTAATCTATGTAGATCTGGTTCCCTGAATATGAACGAGACATTGTGTAGCTTAACCACAATTCCACTATTGCTGCCCAGATTTGTGCTTCTGAGTGACTGAGTGAAATCTGAGTGAGCTCATGACAGTACGTTTTATATTCATGACAAGCAGCAATAGCCACCTGGAAAATGTTCCAATAGCATCAACTACTGACAGTGTCTCGTTTCCTATTTAGGGAACTAGGGTAGAAATATTGTAATCCCGTCATTGCAGTGAAGAGTTCAAACCTCTTGAAAGAGTTGGGCTGGAGCAGCCAAAGCTTTCTGTTCTTCTAGATACTGTGTCCAGGACCACGACTTAAGTGTAATTTCTGCAGTTCCTATAGAAAGTACAAGTATGTTATAGTCATAGTCATTACACTGCTTAAAAACTACCTGGTGTTACAAAGTCTGGTGTTACAAAGTCATGCAGTGGCATAAAAAATCCACACATAAATATATATATATATACACTGTATATATATAGTGACGAGTATCCCAGAAGTAAGTCAGCGTTGCCCTGGAAATGGATGAGGAACACCGGCCCGCCCTCGTCACAGGCCGATCGCTCACACCTGAGGCTCGTTTGGAGAGAGGGATATAAGCCCAGAAGACGCCGTCGGGGAGCTAGTTCTCCATGAGATTTACTGTGGAACTAACATGTGTTTTCTCTCTCTCCCCGCCAGACAGCAGCGCCTGAGCGATCCGCCTTCACGGAACCACTACCCACAACCCAGGATCCACTTGTCACAACCCAGCGCACCCCACGCCACCTGTGAACATGTGGACCTGCACACTGTTTGTCACCTGTTTATTTTACAATTTATTGGAATAAACCCACCCACCAGGGCATTTATTTTGCACTTCCTTGTCATGTGTTTCTTCACCCCGTGACATTTGGTGGAGATTGTGGGTATTCTGACTGAAGAATCACCGACAAGTGAGCGCACATCCTGTTTTATTTGTTTTTTCTCTATTTTCTTACATGTTCCCGGCAGACGGCGCATCCAGTAGCGACATGAAACCTCACCGGGCCTTCCACTACTCCAGAAGCGCGGTCACCCTGGTCCGACCGGCTGCACCGGGCAGTTGGCCACTCGACGTCGGAGTGGTGAAGGATCTCCCAGTGCCCATCCTACTAGGGAGACACTGGCCAGGGTTTGACCGCCTCTTGACCGCCGCTGCACAGCCTGCCAGCCCGCGAGGGGGTCGCCGGAGGCGGAGGACAGCCGGAGGATCTCAGAAGTGGCCCGCCCTCCTAGCCTCGGACAGCGGAACAAGGTGAGGCCCCCTCCTCTAATACTAACCTATATTTTGATGTGTTCCAACAGGTAACAGGAGGGGGCTCATTTGGAAAAGAACAGCGTGAGGATGACCAGCTGAAGCACTGCTGGACCCAAGTGCAGACGCTGGAGGGCAAAGACACTCAGCTGGGCTGCCACTCTCTCCCGCACTTCATTGTCCAGAATGGCCTGCTGTACTGTGTCGCACAGCGGCCAGGGGAAGGTAAAGAAACTGCTGGTCATGCCCCGGACAAAGATGGAAACCATCCTGGATTTGGCGCACTCCCATCCCATGGCAGGGCACCTCGGGGCCGCGAATACCATCCAGCGGATCCGGGACCGTTTCCATTGCCCCACCTGCCAAGTGACATCGCCCAGGACACCTCCCAGCCTGCTTATTCCATTGCCCATAATACAGGTGCCCTTTGAGCAGATTGGGATGGACTTGGTGGGGCCGTTGCCGAAGTCTGTCCGGGTACACGAACACATCCTGGTGGTTGTTGAGTACGCCACCCGATATCCTGAGGCCATGCCCCTGCAGAAAGCTACAGCCAAGACCATCACCAACAAACTCTTCCTGATGTTCACCCGAGTTGGCATCCCCAAAGAGATCCTGACTGATCAGGGAACCCCGTTTATGTCCCGGCTTATGGCTGACCTCTGCCGGCTGCTGGGGGTGAAGCAGTTGAGAACAACCGTGTACAATCCTCAGACTGAGGCCTGGTGGAACGATTTAACCAAACCCTCATGCCGATGCTCTGTAGAGTAGCTGCCGAAGATCACCGGGACTGGAATTTGATGTTACCCTACATGCTCTTCGGTATCCGAGAGGTTCCCTAGGCGTCAACTGGCTTCACCCCCTTCGAGCTCCTGTTTGGCCGCCAACCCCATGGCCTCCCGGATGTGGCGAAGGAGGCATGGGAACAACAGCCGGCACCCCACCGGTCGGTTGTGGAGCACGTGAGGAGCATGAGAAAAAGGATCGATCATGCTATTAGTCCGGGAACAACTGGTAAAAGCCCAGCAGGCCCAGCATGGTGTGATGGTCTTGGTCCCCACCTCTGCCTGCAAGTTTCTGGCAACCTGGCAAGGCCCTTACACAGTGGTTGAGAAAGTAGGTCCTGTGACGTATAGAGTGAACCACCTGGGAAGAAGGAAGGAAGAACAACTGTATCATGTCAACCTGTTGAAGATGTGGGTGGGGAACCGAGACCAGCTCGCAGCCCTCGCTTTCTCAGAGCCCGTGGTGGTGGATATCAACCCCCAGCTGTCGCCGAACCAGAACAGGGAGCTCCAGCACCTAATCGGTCAGTTCTCTGATGTGTTCTCTTCTCTCCCCGGGCAGACCAACTTGATCAAGCATGAGATTTGGACACCACCAGGAGTCATCGTCTGGCAGCGGCCCTACAGTGTCGCTGAGGCTCATCGGCAGGCTATAGAGGAGGAAGTCCAACAAATGCGGAAGTTAGGGGTGATTGAACCATCCCGGAGCCCATGGTCCAGCCCCATTGTGATGGTTCCGAAACCGGATGGCACCCTCCGCTTCTGCAACGACTTCCGCTGGCTGAACGAAGTCTCAGAGTTTGCCTCTACAAAGACCCTCTACAAAGTCCCAGGTATGAGCCTTTTTGGGGTTGGCAGGGTATTACCGTTGTTTTATCCCTAACTTCTCCTCTATAGCCGCCCCCTTGACAGACCTGACCAGGAAGGGGCAGCCGGAGAAGGTGATGTGGATGCCAGCGGCAGAAAAAGCCTTCCAGCAGGTGAAGAGGGCCCTCACCTCAGAGCTGCTTCTCCGGGCCCCGGATTTCAGCCGCCCCTTCCTGCTCCAAACAGACGCCTCAGATACAGGGTTGGGAGCCGTCTTGTCCCAAGAACAGGATGGTGAGGAACACCCTGTTATCTACATCAGCTGGAAGCTGACCCAGGCCGAGAAAAACTATGCCACCGTGAAGAAGGAAGCCCTGGCCATCAAGTGGGCTGTCCTGGAGCTCAAGTATTACCTGCTGGGCCGGAAGTTCACCCGATGTGCCGGGCCAAGGAGACCAACGCCAGGGTGAATCGGTGGTTCTTGGTGCTCCAGGACTTCCACTTCGAAGTCCACCACCGTGCCAAGACCGCCAACGCCAATGCGGACGGGCTCTCTCGGACCTGGGCAGCGTTTGCAGGTCTGTCAGGGGTCACTCCCCACCCACCCCTAATATCTCTCCTTCTGCATTACAGGACCAGGATGCTTAGGGGAATGACGAGTATACCGGAAGTGAGTCAGCGTCGCCCCTGGAAACGGACGAGGAACACCGGCCCGCCCTCGTCACAGGCCGATCGCTCCATGAGATTTACTGCGGAACTAACGTGTGTTTTCTCTCTCCCCACCAGACAGCAGCGCCTGAGCGATCGGAATTCACTCCCCTAATATATATATATATATATATTTTTTTTTTTTAACAAAAAACTTCTTGCATTGATGGTTTAGGTAACTTATTTTGTTTTTTCTGTTTTTTGTTTTTCTATGTGATTAACATTTCTGGTTACACAGCACAAGTGTGTAAAATGATTTGAGCATTAATGATAGTTTTATACATTTCCTGTGTATTCTGGAACTGTTTTATGATGCAATAAAGAATTAAAGTACCTTTGTTTTGTCTGCCATCGATTTTTGAAGCCTCTGAATTCTCCTCCTTAAATCACAAAAGTTTTATTGCATTAGTATTAAATAAACTGGGTAACACTTTAGAATAATGATACATTGTTAACAAGTAACTATGCAGGAAGTAATAGGTAGTACTACATTAACACTTAACTTAATACTATTAACTAATATAGACGCAACATTAACTAAGCAGTAAGTAATAGCTAATTTAGGACAAAGGTAGTTCTTTATTAGGTATTTAATAATTACTAAAGAAAACTATCGTCGTTGAGAACTACTTGTGAACCATGACCAGCTAATAAAGAATAACCCATTAATTAGTAATGACAACAGTAAGCTCTATAAAGTGAACAATTAGGTTCTTTGCGGAAACTAATTTATGAATATTCACCCCCCCCCCCAAAACCAAAGCATGAATGGATATGTACTTTAATATAAACTTCAGCATATTATAATATAAAATAAAAATAATAATTATATTACTTCGACTCATTTATGTAAATAATTTGGAAATGCTCACGATTAAATTGGTTGACTGTTATGAGCTCCATTCAGTTCAATGACTCCAACTCCAAAACCTACTGTATAACTTTAGTGATAATATCCTGGGGAGGGCTTCTCTTTGGGATGTGACAATAAATAATGATGTTCTCGTCAACAACTTGCATCCTTAATGAAAACATTGACAGCATTTATAGTGTTAAGCACAATCTTCCACATTACAACGTATGGCAGAATATCGCTAAGCCTCACAAATGAAAGTACTGTATGTGTCAGATATAAAATGTTAAGTAAGTTAAAATCAACCCCTCACTAATTACTCAAGCGTTACCTTGTAAGTCAGCAGTAACTACTAGTGATCTGGACCATTATTTTAAAGTGAAAAACATGTTAACCCCTCACTAACTACTCAAGCGTTACCACAGTAATATCTCCTACAAAGAAAAGCACATGCACAAGTGTCAAGAAAAACTCGAGGGACTCAGTTGCGGATAACCAACAGTTTATTAACAGAACAAGACAGGTGAACTGTTTACTGTGTGCGCTGCCATTTGTGCTGTGACATAATTTCCACTGACTCAGTCTGCACCGAACTAGCCCGAGTTCATGATTGGAACCCTGACTTGATTGGCTGTTCCATTGCACTTTCCCGAGGTCGAGGTGGAAGATATCCGAACAAAAACGATCCAACACAGACAAAGAGAACACGAGGAAATATATAGGAAAAGGTTAATGAGGAACAGGTGTGAGAGATAAGTAATTCCACTGTCCCTCCAATGTAACTGAAGAGGATGAGTGAATCCCGTGATTCCCAACGTTGACTCATGCGCACTTTGTGCTGCCAGCTCTCAGTTTTCCTCAAGATAGAATTTTCATCACAGTTTCTTGAATGTAATGAATGTTGTTTCGTTCCGTTTCATCACTGTGCCAAATTTATTTAATGTTAGTTTAATTTTAAAAATGTAGCTTAATTCAGACATATTTTGCACTGTGCTTTTTCTAGCACACCCAGTTGTGCGTTTTTGCATTATGCAGTGTTTTCTTCTATGTAAATGTTTCAGTGCTTATTATAAAAAAAATGTTACACCCAATCACTGTAGTTCTTTTATATTGTATATAGTTCGTGCAGGGTGACATGTTGGTCAGGGGTTCACATGTTTTTCACTTTAAAATAATGGTCACTAGTAGTTCCTGCGAACTGACAAGGTAAAGCTTGAGTAGTTAGGGAGGGGTTAACATGTTTTTCACTTTAAAATAATGGTCCAGATCACTAGTAGTTCCTGCTGACCTACAAGGTAATGCTTAAGTAGTTAGCGAGGGGTTAACATGTTTTTCACTTTAAAATGATGGTCCAGATCACTAGTAGTTCCTGCTGACTTACAAGGTAACGCTTGAGTAGTTATTGAGGGGTTAACATGTTTTTCACTTTAAAATAATGGTCCAGATCACTAATAGTTCCTGCTGACTTACAAGGTAATGCTTGAGTAATTAGTGAGGGTTGATTTCGTAAGTAATTTACAATTAACTTATTTAACATATTTTATACCTGACACATACAGTACTTTCATTTCTGTGAGGCTTAGTGATATTCTGCCATACTTTCTAATCTGAAAGATTGTGCTTAACACTATAAATGCAGTCAATGTTTTCATTAAGGATGTAAGTTGTTGACAAGAGAACATCTGCAATGACGCTGAGGCGTGGCAGTTAGAATCCATGTGCGTTTATTAAACAGATCCACAATAACAATAAGTATAAACGTAAGACAGGCAATGGTCAGGGCAGGCAG